>NC_061156.1:54433440-54690940 GCF_022113875.1 Hydra vulgaris | reverse complement strand
TTTTGAAGATCTCATGCTTCAGCCAATTGAAAAAAGGTATATATCGATTCCTTTAGGTTTATGGTCATCCAGTATTGATTCAAATGTTGCTGTTAATTTTGTACGTGATGAATTAAAAAAGGACCATCAGAGAGTACCGTTTTTGATGAAAATTCGTGTATTAAATATTGAAGATAAACTATTAGAATTTTATCGAAAAAAATACAGTCAAAGCGTTGTAAGTACTATATGTGCAGTTTATGTTGCTAATTTATCAGCATTTCCAAATGAAGAGGAAGTTTTATTACGAGGAGGGTTTTACCAAGCTCTAAATTTTTATTCCCAAGTGATAGATGATGTTAATTTTAAGGTTTTAGATTTAGTTATGTTAAATACTAATCGAGATCATCTTTATAATCCTACCCGCTTAGGTAGTTTAGATGACGAGGCAAGAATTTTGTTCGGAAATATGGTTGGATTTACTCGCAATAAATATATAGTAGAATATTGCAAAGAACGCAATCTACAAGAAGATATGCTTCTGTATGAAAAAGCTTTTAGTAACAATGAAAAAAAACTGAGGGAGTTTATGGGATTAGATTCTGATGAAAAAGTTATTTAAGCGAAACAATGCACTTTATACTCAAGCCTTATATTTTTTATGCTTATTCTTTTTACATTATTTTTGTCATTTATATAGTAATATTATTTTTATATAATATATGTTTTTATGTATTTAGTATTTTTTTAACAAAAAATTATTATTAAACTTCGTCATCTTAAAGTTTTTAATAATATTTAGGGTATAAAGAAATATCCATTCTATTAGACTGACAGCAAGTATCAAAGTCAACTAATCCAGGTTGAACAATTATTGTCCTTTTTTATCTATTAATTAATTTATTAATATCCATTAATATTATTTATATCCATTTATATTATATTATTATTAATATTCATTAATATCGCACCAATATTAGTAATGCCTATATTTTGTATTTTTCTATATATATACTTGGTATTACTAACGAATAATGATAGTTTAACTTGAATTTGTTGACCTTGATGCTTGCTTTCAATAAATTTAATAAGTATATGAAAAATTGTGCTTAGCAGTATTAATTTTTAAATGTTGTTTTGTATTTCTTTTTCAATTTTCATACATTTATTTCATTGGTTGTAATTCTATGGATATCAAGTATCAAATTGCGTTGGTAATTTGTCTTAACAATATTACTTTAAGTATGCTGGCGATACAAATTTAATCTATAATAGTGGTTCCCAACCGGTGGTCCATGGACCCCTGGGGGTCCATAAGAACTTTTTAAGCGGACCACAAGATAAACGTAAATTCTAAATATTTTTGGTAGTGAAACTTAATTTTGATTATTTTTTTCTGTTGAAAGAAACAAATTAAATTTTAAATTAAAAATGTAATTTATGCGAGAAAGCTGTTACACAAAATTTGCGTTAACTAATTCGACGAGGACTTGCGGACCTCTACGAAGTAATAAATGCTATATAATATCATTTTTTATCCGTAAATTTAAAATGTTAAAATCTTATCTCATGGTAAAGATAACCTTACTGATTTGTTTGAAAGAACGTAATTTGTGTTATTTTCTATAAAAATTCGATACTATACTACTCTTATCTATAGATGCTTTTTATATTATTTTTTAAATACTTTAGATGTCTAAAAGTAAAAAAAGGTCATACTTAGATGAATACATGAAATATGGATTTACCTACATGCTTAAAGAAACCATTAGCTACCCACAGTGTGTTATTTGTTATAAAGTACTAGGAAATGACTCTATGAAACCTTCAAAGCTTGCTATTCACTTGAATAAGTGCCATCCTGATCTCCAAACAAAAGATACTGATTTTTTCAAAAGAAAATTTGAATCACTGAAGAGATGCAAATTGGATAAAACTGGGATTATTTACCAAACAACAGAATATAGTAGAAGCATCCTATAAAGTTTCATATATAATAGCACAGAACAAAAAAGCTCACACATTGGCTGAAGTAGTTATACTTCCATGTACAAAAGAAATCGTTAGATTATTATTTGGAGAAGCTGCAAAGAAGGTAGATAATATATCTTAATCAAATACTACAGTCAAACGAAGGCTAACGGATATTTCATCAAACATTAAAGAAAATGTTATTAATGAAATTAAAGAATCCCCATATTTTTCTATTCAGTTGGATGAGTCCACAGATGTAAATTCAATGGCACAACTAATTGTATATTGTAGGTATATTCACAATAACAAATTTAAAGAAGAATTTTTGTTTTCTTCTTGCCTTGAAACAACAACAAAAACAGCTAATATTATGGAAATTTTAAAACAGTTTTTCAATGACAATCAATTACAATGGAAATATTTGTTTGGAATTACTACTGATGGAGCTCCTGCCATAATGGGTTGTAAGTCTGGATTACAGACTAGGGTGAAAGAGATTGCTCCAAATGTAGTTGGTGTACACTGTTTTATTCATAGACAGGCTTTGGCAACCAAAACTTTACCAGGTAGTTTGAAAACTGTATTTAATCAATTAGTCAAGTTGGTCAATTATATAAAATCTTCTGCTCTTAACACTCGCCTTTTTACAAAATTTTGCTCTGACCTAAATGCTGAACACAATAAGTTATTGTTTTATACTTCTGTGCGATGGCTATCTGCTGGAAATTTTTTGGAAAGATTTTTCATGCTTAGAAATGAAGTGAAAGAATTTTTATGTCAAATGAAAAGTGGACTGGTAGAATATTTTGAATTTGATAATTTTGAAATAACAACTGCTTATCTTGTGGACATCGTAGGTCATTTTAACAAGTTAAATTTGCAACTTCAAGGCAAAAATGCTAATGTTATTACACATTCAGATAAACTGAAGGCATTTATTGAAAAGCTCAAACTGTACAAGACTAGAATTAATAATGGAAACTTGATCATGTTTCAAAGTTTAAATAACATAATTGGAGTTAACATGCTTCCTGAAGTTATAAAGACAGAAATAGTTTGTCACCTAGATAATTTGATTACTGAATTTGGTAATTATTTTCCAGATATGAATCTTTTGAGCAGTGAAGTTATTATATCACCATTTTCTTGTGAGTGAAAAATATGAAAGAGGAAGCACAAGAAGAGTTTATAGAGTTAAAGAATGATACCACGGCTAAGGATCACTTCAAAGTAGCACCATTAAATAACTTCTGGTTCAAAATGAGGAATTCATATCCATTGTGTTCATCAATTGCACTTAAAGCCCTTATTCCTTTTTCAACATCATATTTGTGTGAAGCCGGGTTTTCAGCAATGCTATCTCTAAAAACAAAAAAAAGAAATAGACTTGATATTGATGCAGATATTAGATGTGCTCTATCAAAAACTAAACCAAATTTTCAGATATTAATTGCTAGTAAGCAGTGTCAGAATTCACACTGATCTGTTCTTGTATCATACATAAACTAAGATAAAAAATTTTTGTGTCATTGATAAATATTGATTTTGTGTCTAGTCTATTCAAAAATACCTTAAATAAAATATTATCCTTATGAATAAAAGTTACATTATTAAAATGTTCACCTTGTAATAATTTTTAAAATCAAAGGGGTCCATGAAGATTTTAGGATATTTAATTTGGGGAACGGGTTAGAAAAGGTTGGGAACCACTGATCTATAACTTCTCCAATGTAAAGTTATCGTGTGAAACAAGAAACACTAAAATCGAAGGTTTCAACCAATTGTTTTTAAAATAATAATAAGGGTAAACAATCAATTAAATGGTCGTATTCGCTTTTAACCAGAAAAGTTTTTTCAACATTTTAATTACTCGAAGTAATACTTCCAAATTTTTAGAGAAAATAAAACAGTCTAATCTATAATTATATATTCTTTTTTACCAGCTTTAGTTATAAAATTTGACGAAATATCGAACTTTGTAATACAATTTAATTTTTGGCCGTAAAATGTGATTTTCGGCTTAAAGAATGTCTTTTATGGTCGTAATCATATTACTTTTTTAAATTACTCTCGTTACGTTTTAAAAAACAAAACACTTATTATTCAACGTCTTCTGAGCGCAATAAACTTTTAAATATTCGTTTTAATAACTTTTTAAATATTCGTTTACAAACTGTGAATAAGATTAAATATGCATAGGGGATATGGAGTCTAGTTGGTACTGACAAACATGTTTTCCTTTCATTAATAACCATTACATTTTATGGCACAAAAGTATTTTGCAATCACTGTTTCGTTGTTTTATTAAACGATACATCTAAATGTTTCTTCCTTTTGATGTTTAAAATTTTATACGCTAAATTTTTTATTTATTTTCTCTGCACGAATAATTCTTTTATTCTTTTTTCTTTGCTAACTTTTTCGTATTTTTTTCGGCCTCGTCTTCTTTTTAAAAGTTTTCAATACTGGTAAAAACAGCATAGTTTGTATGTTTATTTGCTGTTGTATGGTAAGCAAGTTTAAGTTAAAATCGTCATCATTTTTCTATTGCAAGGATAAACTACAACACCACAATTCTTCTAGTTTGAATTTAGCTTGAAATGCAGTTTGGTATTTTTGTATCAACTTAATCAATACTTTTTTAAAAATCAATTCGCAGATCTGCAAAAGAAAATTAAATTCCATTTTTTCAAATTTTTAATTTTGTCTTTATATATAAAAGGAAAAGTCGTAACTAAGATTTTAGGAAATATTTTGGTTAACATAAAAGTTATGTTAACCAGAATACTTTGAAACTAAAGTTTAAAAACTTGTGACCTTTAGTGGTAGGAATAATGAGTTTGTTACTAATGATTTAAACTTTTAACAACTTTGGTGGAACTGTTTCGTTTAAGAAAACAATCTATATAAATATTTTGATTACGGATAAATGCCCTTTCCTCAAGATCCGTTTAATATATTTTCTGGATTTATAATACAGGTGTTCATTGACTTTAAAACTTTTACAAAATTTAATCCATTAGTTTTTTTTTTTAATTAGTTTATTTTTTAAATTATTAACAGTATGTTATTTAATTTGCATATATTTAATATATATTCTAATATAGAAAGGTTCGCCATTTGTAAAATATGCATACAATTCGGGGAAAATTTGCACCACTAAAAGATATTGTATTTTTTATGACCGCTGTGATTATCATTAAAATATGAACACCGGTCACTCAACATGTTTTTTACTCAGTTCTTCTTTTTTTCCTTTTTTTTAACAAGTGATTCTTGACTTGTATTTTGCCATTTATTAGGTTTTCATGTCAAAAAAAAATGGCGCCAATTATGCAAGAATAGGCGACATCATACATCCGAATGAATGAACTTTTATATATGATTTGAGGTCGAAAATACTCTTCTATTAGCAGAAAAACAGTAGGTAACAGTAATATCATATAATTATAGTTATATAAAAAACTAAAGTGTTTATAAATAATGAACATTTAAAAAGTTTTATATCTTTTTTATTCATTTCTGTTTGATTTATTGTAATGGTACAAGGGTCAGTCAAAATTATACATAAATAAAGATGTTGTACAATAAACAAGAACACGCGTGCAGAATAATGTTTGGAGCTGATCAAAGTATACCTTACAAGGCTCTTTTGGCAATACTTTGTGCATTAAATGTCTATAAAATCAATTTACAATAAGTTTTAATGTTCATAAAACAAAGATACTACCTCTTAAAATATTTCAATTTTTGACAAAGTAGTTAATATTTATATATATTATTAATACCCGACAAAATTTCCAAATAATAACTGCAATGTTCGTGGTCAGAGATGTTAGTCCTTGATCTTGGCCTCGGCTTTGCCTAAAGGTCAAGTTTGGCCTTTAGGCCAAAAAAAAAAGGTGGAAGGGGAATAAAAACAAACAAGGCCTTGGCCTTGATTGTTTTTATTCCCCCTTCCACCTTTTTTTTAAGAATTCAATTTGTTTGCATTTTAAAAATTTACTAAAATTAAGTCTGATTACAAGAATTGTTATCGTTTATTTGAAAGTTTTAGAACACTGCGATTTTTTTTGATTGATTTTCTCCCACTTGCTAAGATTACGAAATTTTCGGATACGGATGTGACAAAATTAGTTTATTTTATTTTTACGCGCCAATTTTCTATTTAGTAACCTATTAAAAAATTCATAATAGTTTCTGAACTATCTTTTTACCGATAAAATATCTTATTATCAAACTCGTAGATAGACCCCATCCATGATGCATCGTATGATCTAAAAATTTACACATGGAATCATAATGTGCATATCTAAAATTCCAGTTTACAACATATACCTTCTGATGACTGATGTCGTAAAGATATACGTATTACATTAAAAAACAGTGATTTTCATGTCAATTTTGCTTAAAACTACTATTTAACTGTAATTTAGACATATAGTTGTAAACTGGAATTTTACTTGGAATTGACATATAGTTGTAAACTGGATCTTTATAAGTAATAATATTGATAGTTAGGAAAACCGTCATTTAGTCTATCCAGCTGATTATTTTTAGTTTTAGAACTAGTTTTTTAAATAAATGGAATTTCAATATCTATATAGCTTTTAAAAAGCAGATTTTATAAAAAACCACACGATATATATTTACACTTAAAAATACATAATATACAAAAATACATAAATATATATCTATAGCCCTAATTCAATGATAAAGATGGTAATTTTTTGCAACTTTTCATAAAAATTAAAAAATTGCAAACCAAATTTAGTATTTCTCAAAATAATGCTATGGAAATTTTTAAGGCCAAAAAAATCGCCGTGGAACTTCATTTTGTGAAGAACTTTATTATTCACAGTTGTCGTTTTTAAATTACCCATTTTAAAGCAAAAATCAATGATATGATTGGCTGATATGAATTTATTACATCTATACATTAAGTTATATAATGTGTTTTATTGTTGTTTATTAATTAAAACATTTCAAAAATAAATAAAAAAAGATTTAAACACATGATTTTTTTTTAAAATTAAAAACAAAATTTTAAAGGTTTACAGATGGAATACTACCCAGCCGGCACAATGACGTTGAAATAACGTTGAAACAACGTCGCAAACCGACCATAAGCCACGTTGAAACAACGTTGAAATTTGGTTGAATTGGAAATAAAATCCGACGTCGAAAACTACGACGTTGAAACAACGTCGATGATTACGTCGTTTCAACGTTGATCTAACGTCTTATCGACTACATATCAACCATATTTCAACTTTGAATAGGTGATATATTCGATTGATACGTAGTTGATAAGACGTTAAAACAACGTTGAAACAACGTAAATTCAACGTTGATTTTTGTTTTTTATTTTGGTTAAAACCAATTAACTAAAAATTTTTCTCAACTTTAATTGCAATAAATTAACACAATAAAAAAGCAATAATTTGCGCAGAGGATATTATATTTCACGTAAATTAATCAGATACAACTAAATTGTTTCAACGGACTTTATATACAATGCAAATAAAATAAAATGTTTGAAAAAAAAAAGTTTTATTTATCAGTATTATATTTATCAATTTATCAATAATAACTATTATCAATAATTCCAGAACAACTAGGAAAAAGTATGAATGTTATACATCGGGTTAATCGCCTTTTACGCGCCGACCACCACCATTTGATCTGTCGAGTGCGTATTTTAATAAACTCATTATTCCTTTTCTTATTTCAGCAACTGTAGCAGTCACTTTAATTGACAAAACTCTCTCTATAAAAAAGGAATTGCCTGAGTAATTTTCATCAAATACATAAAAAAGTTAAAAATAAAATAGCATTAAAAAAACGAACTGTGATTTTTAAAAATATATAACTTTACACTTAACTTACAAGTAAATACCTAATGTTTGTTCCTTTAAATTTCTCTTTACCTTTACCGTCAGCCATATTAAATTTTGATTATAAACCATTGGTCAACAACCTACATTATACATTGTTATTAATATCATAGTAACAAAAATTGATATACATGTCTTTTACAAAATACAAATTATTCTTAATGAAAAATAGCACAAAGGTTTTTTACCAAAGGTTTCTCACCCAACGCAAAAGGTTTCTTACCAAACCGTAATGCAAGTAAGAAAAAGAATTCATACAAGGGAAGAGTTTGGTTCAAGGAGACCACCTGCTAAACGCAAGAAAACACCAAGAGCGGACAGTATAATCAGAAATATCTGCCTGGAAAAGAGAAAAAAAGCCACTAAGCTTATCCATGAAGCTGTAATTGTTGTGTCAGACCAGACCATTTGTAAAAGGCTAAAAGAAGAGGGATTGATGTCCAGCCGAAAATGTCAAAAATTGACAAAAAAATTTTAAAATAATGCCAAAAATCTTATATTTATGCAAGATGGTGCAACTTGCCACACAATAAAAACTGTTATGGCTTAGTTGATGTATTGCTATAGCCAGACAACTCGCATGATCTTAACCCCATAGAAAATATTTGGGAAATAGTAAAGCAAGAGATTGGAAAAAAAAAATCTTACTAATAAGCAAGATCTTATGGAAGAGATTATCAAGATCTAGCATAATAACCCAGAGTTGACAGAAACTATAAAAAATAAATTGCAAGCATGCCACAATGCAATGAAGCAGTTAATGCAAATAAAAGTGTTTTTGCAAAATATTTATACTTTATATATACAGTTGTGTGACAATTTATTATGGCCACCTATGAGTTTTGATCATTTTGAAATTTAATCTCATTTTTTTCATATGAAGAGTAAAAATTCATTATTGAAAGTTAATCTTCTGTTTAAAATAAAGTTTTAACTTATAAAATCAATGCTTTTTTTTTGCTACTGGCAACACTGTCACTTTTGACAGCCATTTTGTATGATGTCATCTTAATTATAATCTTTTTGCTGTACACTTGTTAAGTTTTATTACCAGAGTTTTGAATTCTTTTATTAGGTTATCGTCATATTACTTATTTAAATCAGTAAAAATTTCTTGAATATTTCTTTTTATTTTAAATTAAAAATAGTTGTATTTAGTTTGATATTTTTAAAGTTATGAGTACCAAAGCAAATTCTTAACTGTTATGTGATACTGATATGTGATATCTTATTTTAGTTATGAGGGAAAAAAAAAACTTGTCACAAAAAATTGCTGAAATCAGGGCACTTTTAATAAATACTGATCATTCTCAATGAAAAATAGCCAGAAAATATGGTATTTCGCGGGTATCTGTACAAAATATACACAAAAAAATGCTAATATGGAGAACTTGATGCCAAAGAGTTGGTAAATGTGGAAAGAAGAGAATCCTAACACCATGCAGGAAATGAATACTTACCAAGATTGTTCTAGAAAATAGACGGGCCACCAACAACAAAATAACTAATAAGCTGGGCCAATCTGGAGTCAAAATGTTGAAGAGAACGGTCCAACATTGCCTACACAATCTTGGTTACATTTCACGACGTCCAGCTAAGAAGCCATCACTGACACCAAAAATTGTACAAAAAATGCTTGAGTGGACAAAAAAGTATAGAAATTTAACTTATGATTGGTAATTAATAAAATTAATTTAGATGAATTTAAAATATCCACTTTCTTACACTAAACTTTAAATATTCATTCAATATTCACTTAACAATCCTTGTATAATATTTGAAGGTATGCTTTAGCGGCGAGAGTACTTTTAAGTTTTAAAAAGAAAAAAAGGGAAAAAATACTTATTAGACTGCATCATGCAAACTGTTAAACACCCCACCTCTGTGATGATCTGATCAATGAAATGTGTAAAAGAAATAGGAAGGTTCTATATTGCAGAATGAAAAATGTTACAGTTACAATATAAAAATGCTGGAACAAAGATTGTTGTCACAATTGGCAGAATAGTTTAGTCCAGGTGAAAAAAAAGCCTTCATGCAGGACAGGGCATGACCATGTCGCACAGCTAAATCAGTCAAAAAATATCTATCAGAACAAAATATTCCATTACTTGATTGGCCAGGAAACTCTTCTGACCTAAATCCTATAGAAAATGTTTGGGCGCTCCTAAAGAAGCAAATATCTGAAAAAATTATTACAAATAAAGTGTATTTAATAGAAAGAACTATTCAACATTGGAACTATAATAAAGAATTGAAGGAAATGGCTCAAAAATGCATTAAAAGTATGCCAAAAAGGGTTCCTGCAATTATAGAGGCAAAGGAGGAATCACCAAATATTGATCTTGAATATATTTGCAGTAATATTTGAATAATAAAATTTGTTTAATTTGAATAATAAAATTTATTTAATAACATTTTAATAATAAAATAATAAACAATATGTTAAATGTTTTTATTTGTCAAAAAAATACCCATTTCTTAAATAAAAGTTACTTTGAGTACATAAATCACAAAAAAATAATAAATAATAGACTTTGAAACTTGATAATTTTGAAAAATTGTGGGTGGCCATAATAAATTGTCACACGACTGTATTTTATATAATTTATCATAATAATCAATAAATATTCAAAATGTTCATCTTTATTTATTTGTTTTTATCAAGTACAACTTTATAAATAAAAGAAAAAACTTTAAATTGCACTATTAATATTATATATATATATATATATATATATATATATATATATATATATATATATATATATATATATATATATATATATATATATATATATATATATATATATATATATATATATATATATACAGGGGTGGGACCGCAAAATGTGAACACTTTTCTGATTGTAATAATTAATTTTCTGTTAAATATGAACTATTTTAAATAAGAATGTCCAATGGTTGGACATTCTTATTTAAAATAGTTCATATTTAACAACTCTTTAGACACTTTCTGATGAGTGAGAGAGTACAACTACATCTAACGAGAAAATAGTTATAATAAAACAAAAACGTTCACATTTTGCGGTCCCACCCCTGTATATATATATATATATATATATATATATATATATATATATATATATATATATATATATATATATATATATATATATATATATATATATATATATGTATATATATATATATATATATATATATATATATATATATATATATATATATATATATATATATATATTCATATAAGCACATGTATGTATATATACATACATATATATGTATGTTTATATACATACATGTATGTTTATATACACACATGTATGTATATATACATACATATATATGTATGTACATATATATGTATGTATATATAGAGTAAAAAAAAAAGGTTAAGTATGCGTTACAAATCAACCTTTGTACTTTAAGGTTGTTCTTTAGCTCAAGAAAATACAAAAGTAAGAGAAAACAGTTACAAAAAAAATTATAATCAGACATAAAAAAAAAAGATTCATTTTATGTCTGATTAGAATTCGTCAAACTTTTAAAAATATATGCTACACAGATTTTTAACACAAGTTTAAAACAAACTATAAAAAAGATTCAAAAGATTTTTTATTTAAAACTACTTTTAACAAACCTTTGCATCACATGTATTTGTATTTGTCTTAATGGTTTTACCTCCAATTTTAGAAAGTTTGTTAACCTAAAGGTTTAAGAAAATAATTACACCACATTATTTTTATAGTACATTTATAAAAAGTTACAAGTAGATTAACTTAGGCTAAGTTATTGATAAATACTTAATCAAAAAACAATAAAAAAAACTGCAAAAAGTCATGGTTTGAAACAACCTATCAGTTCTGACCTCACCCAAGAATCATTTAAACTATTATCCATAAGAATTTCAGAACTATTTGTCATGATATTACTTTAATTACTGGAAAGAGTTTTTACTAACATCTCTTTCCAACAATAAAGATATATCAGAAAGACAAAAGAACCAAACATTAATTAATTTCTAAAAGTGTTGAAACACCAGAACAAAAAATTTATAAAATAAAACATTATTCATAAATTAAATAAAATGTATTAATTTAGCAACCAAAGAAATATGTAAATCACTGAAGCATAGAAAAAAATGTCCAGAATCTTTTCTTCCTAAATCAACTTGCAGACAGACAATTAATACCTTGAGCTACAGTATGTGGAGTATGCATAAAAAATGTTTTCTGTTTCTTTTTTTGCGTTACAGGAGTAGGTATTTGCTTACTATTCTGTTGGTTATTATGTTTTCTCTTGCATAAGCATGGTAGTGGCTCCTATAAAAATTAATATCAAAATATAACTAATAATACTTGAATTAAGTATCTTTTGAAATAGTTACTGTTTTCTGAACCTGTTTCTATCTGAGTATCACTTATAGAGGCAAATTCAAATTTATTACATAACTCATGATCTAAGAATATTCATTCAATTTAAAAATGTTTTAAATAAAGAATATATAATAAAGAATATATCTAAACACTGAAAAACATATACAGAATGAAAGCATGTTAAAAAAACAAGGAAAAAAAGTAATGACTTAAGGTTTATATTTTAAAAAAATTACATTATCTCCATGACATTAAATTTTGAGCAGCTTAAATCTGTATTAGTTAGATGCGGTTTATGCATTTCATTGAAACAATTTATTACATTTAAAGATGACGAGCAGCACAAAAAATTATCAATCGAATTTTCTCTCTTTATTTCTCTGTATTTTCTATCCAAACAGCTCGAATGAACATTTTGCATGCCCTACTATACTTTTTAACTGGAAAAGTATAGTAGAAATTATAATAGAAAAAATACTTATATATTAAAAATTTGTTCATGTAAAATAGCTAACAGAAAAATACAACTATAAACTGTGCGTTATGATACATTATACAGTTGCTAAAATTTGCTAAATTTTTATGTTGATCTTTCTACCAATATTATGGACTAAAGAAGCATTCACAAATTCTTTTTTATACAACTTTACAAGAAAAATCTTTAAAAATTTAATAAAAATTTTTTAATATAAAAAATATTTAAACTCTTTAAATCACATGGATTGGTAAAAAAGCTTGATAAATCATTATTTTGTAAAACATCATCCATTATATATATTTATATTATGTATGTATATATACATATATAGTGTATGTATATATTATCGGTTGTGTTTAGATCATATCCCATTCGGAACGATTAATTTTTACTTGCGTATTTTGCCGAACAACATTTAAAAAAATTTGCGGAGCAATTTTAATAACAACACAACACACGTGCCATATATTACTGTTTGTTACTTAAAATTGCTTTATTACGTAGTCTTTATTTTGTTAACTTTATTGATTTTACAGTGGGTTATTGTATTAATTCATGGATGTAATAGTTCTTAAAGGTTAGTGTTTCTTTCATATACATAATTCTTAACAATATAATAACAATAGTTATATATATATATATATATATATATATATATATATATATATATATATATATATATATATATATATATATATATATATATATATATATATATATATATATATATATATATACATATATATTCATATATTTATATAATTTTTAAATGAATAACAATTAAAAAAAAAAAATTTTAACAACATCTTTTATCAACATTAATTGATATCATCAGGTAAAAAAAGTTACAATTTCTTTATATAAACAATTTATTTGGCTGCATTAAAAATTTAATATTTTTACAATTGTTACCATAATTACTTTTTATAAGATAAGTAATTACCATGAAGAAACTCTGACAATAATAGAAAAAGAGTCAGTTGAGTTTTTGCATTTTTGCGTTGAAGTAAGATGTTTGTAAATATAGGATGCCTGATCTAAATTTAAATGTTCTGAAACCGTTGTTGTGTAGTGTCTGGTGTTTTTACCAATATATCCAGCATTACAGCTGGAGCAAACAAATTTATAGACAACAAAGGTTTTTGAATTTGGGGGTTAGGGGTCTTTGATGAAATCATACTACTTATTTTAAAAGTTGTAAAAACTAGTCTTGCTTTTATATTATCTTTACAATATTTTAAATGTATTTAATTAATTGATGTTAAAATGTATTTGAAAATTTTCCAATATAAGGGAGTTTAAAGTAATGTATATCAGATGGTTTTGGAGATGACATGTTTTCTTTAGGAGAGATAAGATTGTTTAGTCAATTTTTGAAGGTTTTGTCAATTAAGTTGAAGGCAAAAGAGTTTGGGGTAACTTAATAAACTTAAGAACAGTCACAGTAAAGGGATGAGACTTCATTGACGCATAAATTCATGATAATTAATTTTAGTAGATGGCACAAGAGACACTAGGGCCATCATAGTATTTGTAGAAAAGAGAAAGAGAAGCAACATTAAGATGTGACAATGTTTGGAGATTGGCTGCAAGAACAGGTCCAACTATGTTTACGATTATGCACCTTATCAAAAAGAAAAAGAGCATCATTAGAAGATCCACCCCAGATATGGCAACTATTTCATAAAAGTATGACAGAATCAATAGTAAGAATGTGACAAGCCTGATAAGGAGATGCATGCTATTTTATTTTGAAATGGATTTGATATATGGTTTCTGAGAATGATCAGAGGTAAGAGTTAATTCTAGAAGCCAAAGTGTAGATGATTCATCAAGTATATTACCGTTCATAAAAATAGAAAGATCTCGATTATTGTGATAACGATTAGCTAAAAACTATTAAGTCTTATCTGAGTTAAAGTTCATTAGCCATTCAAAGCCTATATATATATATATATATATATATATATATATATATATATATATATATATATATATATATATATATATATATATATATATATATATATATATATATATATATATATCACCGTTCTCCTAAATGAGCAATTAGTGTCAACTCAAATTCCAAAGAAACCACAATATGCCTGTGAAAGCTCCTGGATTCCAAAAATATAAAAAATCAAATCATCCTATTATGTCCGAGAAAGAAAATTACTTTTGAAAATTTTTATTTTGCACATATTCATGAAATGGCAGCATTCTCGAAATTTTACATTTTTACAGCATATCTTATTCAAAAAGCTCTTTGAAAATGATAAAACCTACTTAACATAATAAAGAAACAAAAAATATGAAAATGTGAAAGATTTATGTTATAAAATTGGTAGTAATCCAAATAGGTTAAAGATCACTTGGTTAAAATATTGCTTTTCTGAAAGTTTTTTCTAATAAGTTAACTTTAGAATAATTTCATTAATAGTTTGGTCGTAATCCAAATAGGTAAAAGATCATGTAGGTAAATACAAAAGAAATATTAAAATAAATTCCACATTTAAAGCAACAACATTCTTGACAAAAAAAATTCTTTACAAATTCCTAACTTTTCACAGACTTTTGCTGTTAAAATCAGCTAGGCACATTTCTAGCCTTTTTCCATAATCTGGATGGCTGATAGGTCGTTTGTATCGTTGCCAATGGTTCTGAAAACAATGATGAATAGATTCTGTTGCTTGCTCACTGTAGATTCCAAGAGGAGACCTTGTTTTTTGGATAAAGTCCTCAACATGGAAAAACACTGCATGTACTTTTGGAGTGATGCTTCCTCTTGGCAATGCCAAATATGAATCTCTGAATGAATCAATTTTTTCTGCATAAGTGCAATCCAACTTGCAGAAACAATGGGACTAAACTTTCAAAAGCTGTCAATGATGCTGAAAACTTGAAAGGCACTGTCATTTTCAGCCAGTGTTTGGAGAAGGTTGATATTTTTGAGGAGCTTGTGGCAATCATTCCCAGCAAATTGACCACCATGAAAAGGTTGGGGCTGAATGTGCAAAGCTTGTAGCCATTCAGCTGATTTGGGCCAAAGGTCTGTTAAAATCTTGAACAGATGGTTAACAACCCCAAGCAGTAGATAAAGCTCCATTAGTGGAATGAGATCAAGCACAAGTGCATCATTATCAAGTGAGAGAATAGGGTCATGAATTACGTTTCCAAACAATTTTGCTTTCTTGATGTCGGATCCAGCTGCTGTGTATGTTTTGTGTGCTTGCTTCAAAGATCTAAAAGTCCTCAGAGTACCCCGGTTTGCAAGGTTAGAGTTTTCCACAGTGCACCATGTGCATGGATGAGCTGAAGCATGTGATTGCAATCCACAAATTATATTTGCCAACTTCATATCACACAAGACAACAAAGTTGATTTCACTGATTGAAATGAGAGAGAGAATGAGCTTTACATTGGAGTAATTCTCTTGAACTCCTTCAGCAACTGCAACCAGAAGTTGCTGTTTTACTCCAGAATCCTTGGGCGTTGAAGATGTCAGAAATCTTTTGTTTGGCGGAGACACAGCTTCACTATCTGCTCCATTTTGTATAACTCCAAGGCAGACTTTAAGAAAACCTCCACTACCATCTATTCCAAGTTTAATGATGTGTTTTGAAAGTACTTGTCCTTGAAAGTAGAACTTCTTCAGTGAGTGCTTGGAGGTTTTTGCAATGGACAACAACACTTTGAGACTTCTTTTGATCTTGAACCTTCTGCCCTTGATCACACTTTCCAAGGGCCAGTCTACACGGATTACAAAGACCTTAAGGAATTCTTAAATCATCAAAGTTTAACTGCTTTTTGTAGTTGTTTTGAATTTTGCTGACCAAAAATGGTGTCAATTGACACCATTTTTGGTCAGCAAAATTCAAAACAACTACATTTTTGGTCAGCAAAATTCAAAACAACACCATTTTTGGTCAGCAAAATTCACCATGTTCTCATCATGACTTCTTGCATGATTAGGCATTTTCAATTTATTTCAGGAGAAAAGGTTAAAAAATCTACCTTCAAAAGCTTTGATTTGTAGTAAACTGCCTTTTCCCGGAATTTTTTGGTAAATTCTTAAAAATAATTTAAAATTACCAATATTATTCAAAAAGTGCAAATTAAAAAAAACTATAATTGAAATTATTCTAGAGTTAACTTATTAGAAAAAACTTTCAGAAAAGCAGTATTTTACCCAAGTGATTTTTTACCTATTTGGATTACTACCAATTTTATAACATAAAATCTTTCACATTTTTATATTTTTTGTTCCTTTATTATGTTAGGTAGGTTTTATTATTTTCAAAGAGCTTTTTGAATGTTAAGATATGCTGTAAAAATGTAAAATTTCGAGAATGCTGTCATTTCATGAATATGTGCAAAATAAAAAATTTCAAAAGTGATTTTCTGTCTCGGACGTAATAGGATGATTTGATTTTTTATATTTTTGGAATCCAGGAGTCATAAGCTTTCACAGGCATATTGTGGTTTCTTTGGAATTTGAGTTAACACTTATTGCTCATTTAGGAGAACGGTGATATATATATATATATATATATATATATATATATATATATATATATATATATATATATATATATATATATATACAGGGTGTTCGGGATAAGTTTCGAAAGAAAAAGGAAAATCTTCTTTGTATCTGTTAAATTTAATGAGTTGACAAAAAAATTACAGGCATAGTAAATTACAATACTATGAACAAAATTCACTCAAAATAACAACCATTAGCATCGATCACTGCTTCAATCCTGCTTCGGAATTTCGAACAAGCTACAGTCTCCCTGGGAAGCGCCTCAAAAACTGTTTTAATTTTATCCACTAACTGGGCTTTTGTATTACTGGAAGTGCGATTGGTGTCTTTTTTAACTGCACCCCATACAAAATAATTTATGGGGTTAAAGTCTGGGGAGTTTGGAGGCTAAACATTTGGACTGGTGAAGTCGTATAAATTTTCAGACAACCATTTTTGACTTTTTCCAGAGGTATGGCAAGGGGCCAAATCCTGCTGCCATACATACGGCCTACCATTGGCTACCCTTGTTATCCAGGGCTTGACTACAGTGTTCAGCAACTCCACATAGCCATCTGAAGTCAACCTGAGGTCCTCTTGGAAAAAATGCGGAGGCATCACATCGCCTTCAGAGGACACACCAAAAACCCTCACAGTTTAGGGAAATTTAGTCTCCATTACACAAGGAATGTCCTTTGTACTGCATGCAAGCTATCTGTTATTCTGCGTGTTGTGTTTTTGATCCTGGCAAAAGTTTTTCTCATCGGAAAAGAACCAGATTGTTTGTGGTTCTACAGGATGTTTCACTTTGTCTAGAAGTTTCTTCGCGTTTATCAAACATTTTTCACAGGCCTTTTCTGTGAGTAGCTGACCTTTGCGGCGCTTGTATGAGTAGTAGCGAAGGTCTTCATTGAATGCAAGCTTCATAGTAGAGGCTGCAACATTCATTTCATGTGACAAAAACCGAATTCCAATGCCAGGGTTCTTCAACACCTGTTCCTGCAGACTTGCGAGACATTCTGCTGTACGAATGCAATCAGATCGTTTGCTAGGGATCTTTCTTCTTACTACATCCTTGTAGTCACCATTGCAAGTCTCTACTTCATGCCTGATTGTTTTTACTGTGTTTAGGGAGCATTGGGCAGCAGCCATAATATCCTTATTTTGATGGTCGGCACGAATCCTCATGACGCAAGTTATTCTCTTCCATGATTCAGGTGGGTTCCAGTCATCCATCCTATTTGACATCTTGTATATGAATGAAAAAGGGTCCAAACTTATATATATATATATATATATATATATATATATATATATATATATATATATATATATATATATATATATATATATATATATATATATATATATATATATATATATATATATAAATATATATATATATATATATATATATATATATGATATATATATATATATATATATATATATATATATATATATATATATATATATATAATTGAATAAAAACATCATGTTCGATTATATATTATTTTTATTATTAAATGGTGATATTTTGGCTTACATAGTATAATGCATTATCAAACTGAAAAAACCGTTATACAAAATTTATTAAAACTAAAACCAAAAATGATGCCATTGCAACATTGCAGATTTAGACTTAACTTTAACAAAAATTGGTCTCCAATGGCATGTCATTACTAAGTTTCGCAATTTAAGATATACTCCTGTGAATAAGAGCACTGTAAGCGTTGTATTTCAATTGCTAAGTTATTATCTAGCAACCAGGAAAATTTATTAAATCTTGGCCCACAATTTGTACCATTAAAAAATCAAATTTTGTTCATGGACATTATAGTATCAACTGAAGAATGTGCTTTAAAATTGTAGGAAAATGTTAATATTGAAAAAGCTGAATTTTTGCGACAAAATGTAAGCAAAACATTAAACAAGTTTTTAAATGTAAAAATAGCTAGTAATTTTTCTAAAAATCAATATCTAGCTTTAAATGAACTAAAAAACTCGAACTAAATAAAGATATACCCTTTTGATAAAGGATGTGGATTTGCTATTTTAGATTCAGAATCAGCAATAAAAAAAATCAAAGGTCAACTTGGTAACTGCACTATTTTTGCTGTCGATCCTACACAAAATTTTCTTTGTTTAATTCAACAAACTCTCAGTAAATTAAAAAAGGAAAAAAAAATTGATAAAAAAACTTATAATAAAATATATCCTTCTGACGCTGTTCCACCTAGATTATATGGATGCATTAAAGCACATAAAAGTGAATAAGGTTAGTTATGCGAACTATAGTTTTAACTATTGGTAAACCAGCTCATAAACTTTTGCAGCATCTTTTTGAAATAATACAACCTACATTTACTACAAAAATATTCTTTTTCATTCATATCTGAGGCTAAAGAATGATTTATAGATAAAAATGAAATTCAAGTTTGGTTTGATATTATTAATTTATATCCATTGATTCCACTAGATAAAGCAACAATTTCTATAATTGATATTCTAAGCAAAGATAAAGATAATCTTAAGATGCGAAGTAAATTGTCATTAGTAGATATTCACAAGCTTATTGAACTTTGTGTAAATAAATGTTATTTTTTATGGGACAAAATACATATCTTAAAAAATTCTTGTCTGATTGGTTAGTCCATTATGTTTATTATCAACAAATCGCGACAATGGTAACTTAGTGATGACACGCCATTGGAGACCACTTTTTGTTAAACTTAAGTCTAAATCTGCAACATTGCAATGACGTCATTTTTGATTTTAGTTTTTATGAATTTTGTATAACAGTTTTTTCAATTTGATAATGGTTTATACTATATAAGCCAAAATATCTCCATATAATAATAAAGATAATATATAGCCGAACATGATGTTTTTAATCAATTGAATATAAAATATATTATTAACGATGTCACTTAAACAATATATATATATATATATATATATATATATATATATATATATATATATATATATATATATATATATATATATATATATATATATATATATATATATATATATATATATATATATATATATATGTATATATATATATATATATATAACTTCCAATAACTCAAACCTCCAGGGGGCCAAGAAATCAATTCAAGTTAGAGAATGTTTGAGTTATCGGAACATTCAATATGTCAAAATATTTCTTTTGAGTGATATGCAGAAAATCAAATAAATTTGATTTCATAAAAAAAATTAATCACTTTAATAAGACGTATTATTTTTCTTTTAAAGATCAAGTTATAGGTAAAATATCAGCCACTGGGACAAATAAAACAGTTTGACTTATCAGGTGAATGTTCAAGTTATCAGGGGCTTGAGTTATCGAGTGATTTTTATAAGAAAGTGTTAGTAAAGGCTCAAGGGGAACTTGAAAGTTTTTCGAGTTATCCGGGGTTCAAGGTATCAGGAGTTCACTGTTGTCAATGATGTTTTTGATAAAAAAAAAACTATTTGTAAATGTAATGCTAGTAATATAAGTTGGATTCAGTTTCATTTGTACAAAACATTTTTTTTATCTTTATTAAAAACTGATGAAATTCCTTTGTTTTTCAAAATATTATTTAATTATGACAACTCTGGTTATTTTGCGGTAAGCTGCTACTTTGTGACATATGCATATATGCACATATATTTATTTTGCACATTTATTCAGAGTTAAAGAGTATGAATCTTTGCCAATATGTTTACCAAATGGAGTTTGTGATTATCAACTGCTTGATACATATATACTACAAGATGACTGTACCTATATTGAGTCTAAATACATGGTTACCATCATGATTTTTTTATTTTATTCTGATTCACTCCTAACAAGGCTGCAAGCAACCACTATTAAGTTGGGAGTTACTAGAAAAAAATAATATAGTTATAGAGCAAGGAGACGGTTAACAGAAGAGTTAAAAAGATGTAGTTTGTATGAGTCAGGAAAACATGAAGATGAGAGAGAGCTCCAAAGGTTTGAAAAAAGATAGATAGTTTTAAGGGTTGAAAGAGCTTTAAAGTGTGTGGAAAAAAACTAGACGAATAAAAGTTTTTGGAGCATGCAGGGACAGATACAGTAAAATGAATGAGGCTTTGTTAAATGAAGAGTCAAGCGAGAATGAGTTTTAGTACATGGAACTAGAGATAAAAGCTTCTTAGAGCAGTGACCATGATAGTATTTGTAGAAAAGAGAAAGATTTAACTTTAAGATGATGGGAAAGAGGCTTGAGCTTAGAAGATAGACCAAGTCCAACTATATTTACAATGCATTTTTCATCTAGAAAAGAAAGAGCATCATAAGAAGAGCCAGCCCAAATATGACAACAGTTTTCCATACAGGGGCTAATAAGAGATTAGTAGAGGTGAAGAATGGAATCAGGAGAGATGAAATGATGAGCACAAAGAAGTGAGATCAGATTCAACATTGGCTGCCTGTTCTAAGCAATCTAAAACAGAAGACTTTTTGTCAAGACAGGAGTATAAAGTTGAGTCATCAGCAAAAAGAGTTACCTTATATGTAATGTTGCTGGAAAAATTAATAATTTAGATAGAATAATTTAGAAACAAAACAAGACCAAGAATAAAACCTTGAGGTACCCCTGAACTTACTGGAAATGAATAAAAGTGTTGGCTTTTGATGATGAGCTTTATAAAGCCATTACAAAGAAACGATTTGATAATCTTAAAAACTCTTCCAGATACACCATATGAATCAAGCTCATGGAGAAGACTAACATGCCAAACTTTGTTGAAAACCTTAGATATGTCAAGAGCAATAGCCCATGCCTCTCAGGCTTTATCTAATGCACAATCTTTCAGTCACAGTAGTTAGCCAGATAGCAAATCGATGAGCGAGAGGATCGAAAACTGTATTGATTGTCTGACAGCAAGTCATTTGACTCAAAATGGAATATGAGATGTTTAAACGAACAGGCTCCTTTCTGTCTACTAACTTAATGAAAGCACAATCATAAGTTCTCATACCTACATTGAAGATTGTCTTCATATTTATACTTTGAAATTTGAAAAAAAGAAATGTGTTTATAAATTGTATTTGAGTTTCAGGTGATGAAAAAGTTTTAAAAAATTGATTATTTAAGCATTTTGCAATAGATATCTTATCTACTAATTGCACTCCATCGTGCATTCAACATCGTGGTCGAAAAGAGATCGAATTTCACTTTAACAAGCTTTTTTTGGACAAGACTTACAAACATATATATATATATATATATATATATATATATATATATATATATATATATATATATATATATATATATATATATATATATATATATATATATAAATCTTTATTCAAAATTGATTTGCATTACAAATAATGAATTGTACAATATTATCTATTGTGTTATTTCTCTCTCTCACTCACTCTCTCTCACTCTCTCTCTCTCTCTCTCTCTCTCTCTCTCTATATATATATATATATATATATATATATATATATATATATATATATATATATATATATATATATATATATATTCATTCCATTATTGAATTTTAGATAATTCTTCAAACGAATGCGACTTCAGAAATCTCACGTTTATTCGTACAGCTAATTTCGAGCAAAAACATTTATATATTGGACAGTGGATTTAACACTAGAAAACCTTTTTTATAATTGATGATATATTTTTATAAACATAGATATATTGGATTGTAAAATAAAAATTATTTTTGTTAATTTTTTAAAAATATTTATATCAATTGTTTAAAAAAAGTTTTTTTTTCTTTATTGCCATTTTTTGAAATATATGTAAAATACTTAGGAAAGTCGTTATTTGCATTTCTATTTTGGCCTTAAGTAACTAGCTTAAATATCTTAAATAATTATAATGAAATATTAAAAATCTATTAAATAGTTATATATTATATAAATATCAGATAATAAAAAATGTTCAAGAAGTCAAAAAAGTATCCGTGCAACGAAGTAATAATGCAAAAATATTGAACGGTTCGTTAAAAAACTATAACGGGTTCTTTAAAGAACCTTATTTTAAGGTTCTTCCGAAGAACCTTCGCAAAGGGTTCTTTGAAGAACCTCTACGAGTTCTCCACCAGCGTCAACACGAAAAACCCTTAAAGATTTTTTGAAGAACCATTCGGGTTTAGAGTGTAGATACGATATAAATGAAATGATTATTATTAGATTTTAGCAGCCGTGGT
This sequence comes from Hydra vulgaris, assembly GCF_022113875.1. NCBI lineage: Eukaryota > Metazoa > Cnidaria > Hydrozoa > Anthoathecata > Hydridae > Hydra > Hydra vulgaris. Next base: position 54,667,522 of record NC_061156.1, on the reverse strand, counting down.
GCAGTGGTTAGAGCAACCAAAGGTTGCGGGTTCGTTCCCGCTCGAAGCACTTAAACGGCTCGAAGCCGTTTTTTATTTATTTGAAGACATTTGCTAATTTGAAAACATCAAATGTTGTGAAGCGCTTTAAAATCTATTGTTTGTTTACCTTTTTAAAAAAAAAACTAAATTTATATGAGTAAAAATTTATGCAGAACTTCTTTTTTTAAACTCTTTACAATTAATTTCTTTTGTTTTTAATTTAAATTTAAAAGTATTATCACTATTTTTACTTTGTAAAACTTAATGGCCAAGAATAAATTCGCAATGGCCATGTTTTGGATCTCTGGCCAAGATTTGATGTTTTTCACGCCTTCTAATATTTGTGCTAAAACTTGTTAACTTATTAACAAAAACTTCCAAACTTGTCATAAATTGTACCTCAAGAGGTTTTTTAAGAGTTTAGAAATATTTTTAAGAATCTAAGCGATTCGCGGTAACATGAATCAGTTTAAAATTAAGCGGCCATGATTTGATGGTTTTACCTTTAAAAAGTTTATTTAAAATTAGAGATCGTTATTTTAAGCAGTATATAGTGCATTTTTGGTACTATATTTTGGTACTACTTTGGCAGTATATAGTGCATTTTTGGTCATTTTTAAACATTGCTCATTGTTAGTTTTGTTTATTGTTATTCTATATTTTTATTAAATAGCACTGTTATTTAAGGTAAATTTAATAACACTTCAATGTCATTTAGAAAACAAAATTGTCGGAAATAGTGCAAAACCGCGTAACTAGCATTGGATTATACCGCGTATCTACAATACATTTTTTTTACTGAAGAAATTTATTCATATTTTTTGTAATCTCAACAATAAATATTTGGTGTTAAAATTAATGCTAGTAACGCCAATGCTAGTAACGCGGATTTGCCGAAATTTTAACTATTGTTTTTATCTCGCTTGCTTTTTAAGCTTTTATCTACCTTGCAATTAAGAATACGCAAATATAAATAATCGTTCCTAATGGGATATGATCTAAACACAACCTACTTCGTTTATGTAATTTATAAAGTACACTATATAATTTACTATATATACATATATACATAGTGTTATACTGATAAGTAACTTCAGTTTGAATTCACTTAAAAGTAAGGATACTATATATTAAATGAAAAACATTTTACTATTTGTTTATTATAGATACAATATGCTAAAGATTGTTTATTATAGATACACAGATGCTAAAGAAAAAATTCTTTGAATCTATTTAGACTCACAGAATATTTTCTTTAGCGGTTTGTTAGCTAAAAAATAATATATAGACTATGGCAGTCAAATTGTTTTGCAATATTTATATAAGTTTTTTGATAAATAATTATCAAATCAGTTTTTAAATTAGACGGCATTATCAGCCTTATTAGAGACTAGAGACTCTAGGAATTTAAATAATGTTTTAAATATGGAAAAGTTGAATATGATATTAGAACCTTTTTATATTTAAATCAAAATGTTTAAATATGAAATATCTTGCAACAATTTATCTATTTCATCAAAGCAAACTATGTTTGCTTATATGTCATTGTCTAACTTATTATAAGTTAGACAATGACATATAAGCAAACATAGTTTGCTTTGATGAAATTGATAAATTGAATGATTTTTTATTGATTTGATACCATACTTATATGTCTCAGACATATAAGTAAGACATTGTCAGACATTAGAATATAAATCTTATATTCTAATGTCTGACAATGTCTTACTTATATGTCTGAGACATATAAGTATGGTATCAAATCAATAAAAAATCATTCAATTCATTCCTAGAATTCTCTACCTAGTTAAATTAAAAAATCTGCCAAACAAGTAAATATAAATATGTTTCTTAAACGAGTAAAAGAGTTATCATGAAAACGCAAGATGAAACTACAAAATAAGTATGGGTATTCGTGTAGAATTTATAATAATTGTATAAGTGTATCCATATGTCACATATGGATACACATCTATATGTGTATCCATATGTCATGGATATACATATACAATTGTTATACATATATATGTTCATGTATGCATATATGCATATATAAAATATATACATATATGCATACAAATTCATATAAACATACACACATATATGTGTGTATATTTATATGTATTTGCGTCTTAGTATTTATATGAAATTTATATATATATATATATATGAATTTCATATAAATACTCAGATGCAAGTTTGTATAAATATACATGATATGTGTGTATGTTTATATGAATTTGTGTGCATATACATGTATATATATATATATATATATATATATATATATATATATATATATATATATATATATATATATATATATATATATATATATATACATATATATGGGTGTATGTATCCAGCAGCCGGTCCAGCAGCCGGTACCGTAGCCACTGCGATATATTATATATGCATATTATATACATGTATATATATAAATATATATATATATAAATATATATATATATATATATATATACATATATATAATATGCATATATAATATGCATATATAATATATATATATATATATATATATATATATATATATATATATATATATATATAATATACATATATACATATATATAGTATGCATATATAATACACGGTCGTTTGTAAGAGGAAAGTTATTATACGCATGCGCAGTGGAATTACATATCTTGAAGGTTTTTTAAAATGGCTACGGTAACAGGATTATAGAAACTAATCATTGACAACGAGTAATTTGTTTAATTTTAGATAATTAAATAGGTTTTTTTACTAGTTTTTTCATGAAATTATTTTGAAAATAGCTTGCAGCTGTACGAAGAAATTTTAAAAATAAAATACAAGATCTCTGAATGTGAATAATATCTACTTTCAGCTAAAGCAACTTTAGTTTTTTTGTTTACAATTTTTAAACCTTTTTTAAAATATTTTTGAGCGTAGAAATTTTTTAATTTAAATTTATTCAGCAAGATGAACCTTTTATCTATTTTGTATTTTTTGCTTATATGAGGATTCAATTTTTTTTGCAGGGTTAAAAGAAAATCTTAATCATTAAACTTGTGTAACCTGTTGCTATGGTGCTCTTTTCCGATGTGGCTATATATATATATATATATATATATATATATATATATATATATATATATATATATATATATATATATATATATATATATATATATATATATATATTATAAATTAGTAAAAAATCTCTTAACAAAATTTTATTTCATTTTACACTGTGTTTCATCAAGACTCATCAGAAATTTGCACTGTTCTTTTAAGAACATTGAGCACTCTATTTTGTAGAATACATTTTTAATTAAATATTAATTAAATATATATATATATATATATATATATATATATATATATATATATATATATATATATATATATATAATATAAATACTTATCTATTTTTTGATAAACCTTCTGAAGGAGTTGAACAGACTGTCAAAGAGTGCTCATTATTCTTAAAGAAGAGAGCATAGTATTGTTATATGTTAGTAACATAATATTTTTATATGTTAGTAACATAATATTGTTATATATTGGTAACATATAACATATATATATATATACATATATATATATATATATATATATATATATATATATATATATATATATATATATATATATATATATATATATATATATATATATATATATATATATATATATATATATATATATATATATACATTAGGGCCCTGCAAATTGACATTTTTTGTTTCAAATTGAATCTCAAAGCAGATCTTGATTCGCGAATCAAATCATGAATCGAATCAGCTATTCGTGAAAACCAAGTTTAAGTTTGTTTTTTTTTCCAAAAAGATAAAAATATTTCTTTGAACTAATTCTTTTTGCTTGGATTATATTTTTGGCGTTTGTTTTAAAGTGATGTTAGAACTATTTTCAATTACTCTTTCTCCCCCCGGTTTGAAAAACCCATTTCAATTACATTTTAGCTTTAGAAATCTAAAAAAACCAGCAATATTCGCAAAATAATTCGCGAAAATATGATTTGAAAAAACTTGAATCTTTTTTTTTTTTGACTCGAAGCGACACTTGATTCACGAATCGAAGCAATTCACAAGACCCTAATATATATATATATATATATATATATATATATATATATATATATATATATATATATATATATATATATATATATATATATTTATATATATATATACGCATACATACATTATATATTTATGCACACTTATCTATGATCAAAATTTTGAATGTTATTATTCCAGGCTTTTGATTTAGTCAATAACCTCAAATAAATCAACTGTATTGCCTGCATCAAAGCAATACCATTAGTTATGTTTTTGATTTTATCAATTGAATGCTATCATTTTGATTCTATTGATTGAATCATCAGACTGGTTTTGTACATATTGATTCAAAATTAATAAATTATGATAAAAATTGATTTAAAACAAACAAATATTATAGTATATATTTTTTTAGTATTCCAACCATATTCGCGTTTCAACAAAGAAACTTACCTGTTGTAAAGAAGGGAAAAGTAAACTAAAGCAGAAAGACTTTTTCTTGGAACTCGATATATATATATTTTGTGTTTCGTGTTTAATTTTTTTTTTTAATGTTTTTAGCTTGAGATTGTTAAAATCTCATTTATTTAAAATATTTTTTACTTAAAGATTGAAAGAATGAAAAATGTTTTTAATGCATAAAAGATATTTATATTTTCATTTGAATTATATTTTGATCTTTTATTTTGTGTTGATTGATATTTATTTGATGCATAAAATAAATTTATATTTTTTAAATTATACTAATGTTGCTTTTTTTTCTGTTTGTCTCTATTGCATTATTACGAATATTACAAACTTTATATAGCTTTATATCTAAAAATTAAATAATTTATCAAAGTTATGCTTTAAGTTCAAAACTTGTTTGTGTTTTTATTTATAATATATATATATATATATATATATATATATATATATATATATATATATATATATATATATATATATATATATATATATATACATATATATATATATATATATATATATATATATATATATATATATATATATATATATATTATATATATATATATATTATATTATATATATATATATATTATACATATATGTATATATTTTATATATATATATATATATATATATATATATATATATATATATATATATATATATATATATACACATCAGAAAGGAGTATCATAGCAACAGGTTACAAAAAGTTAACGATTAAGATTTTATTTTAACCCTGCAAAAAAAATTGAATCCTCATAAAAGCAAAAAATGCAAAAAAGATAAAAGGTTCATCTTGCTGAATAAATAAAAATTTAAAAATTTCTACGCTCAAAATTTTTTTTAAAAAGGTTTAAAGATTATAAACAAAAACAGTAAAAGTAGCTTTAGCTGAAAGTAGATTTTATTCACATTCAGAGGACTTGTATTTTATTTAAAACATTTCTTAGTAAAGCTGCAAGTTATTTTCACAATAATTTTATTTTAAAAATAGTTAAAAGCCTATTAAATTATCTATAATTAAACAAGTTACTCGTTGTCAATGCTAAGTTTTTAAAAACGTTACATCCGTAGCCATTTTTAAAATTCTAAATTATTTTTAACTCTACTGCGCTTGCGTATAATAACTTTCCACTTATTTCTAAAGTTTAAACGACCGTGAATATAATAAACATATATAATATATATATATATATATATATATATATATATATACATATATATAGTATGCATATATAATATATACATATACTATATATGTATATACACATATATAATATAAGTATATATAATATAAGTATATATACTATATATATATATATATATATTTATTATATAAATAAGAAAAACATATATAATATATATTTTATATTTATATAATATATCAAGTAGTCTCTACTTGTAATCCACACTCTTGAAATAATACGGTCATAAAGAAATATCCATTTAATATTTACCTAACTAACTGCATCACAAGTTAAGCCATGTATTATTGTTAAATTGTCAAATTCAAAATCTTATAAAAAGGCAACAGATGACCTAATTTATTAGTATGTGTGACTTTACTTGTTTTTATTGGGCTAATAAGTAACTTGTTAAGTCTTTACTTGTTATTTGTTATGTTGATAAAAAAATTTTAAGTCACGCATGCGTATTTTAGTTATCATATTGCAATTACGAACGATCGAACTCGTAATATAGACGTTGAATTAACGTGGAATCAACGTCGATTTTATTTGATAGTTTTAAACAAATTTTTCAACGTTGATACAACGTTGATTTTTGGTTATACGACGTCGCGACTAAAAATCAACTGTAAATCAACGTCGAAATAACGTCGTGTGCCCACTGGGTAAGCTTATTTTTGTTAATGACGCTGTTAAGTTAAGCAAGTGTTTTTTAGTTAGAATCATTTGTTAGTAACTAAGCAACCACTGATTTTAAGAGATTTTAGAGATTTAAGCAACAAAGTAAACTTACGGATGACGTAACTTTCAGGAAAAGAAACATTGTACCAGACATTCAGAAAGAATACAAACATAAATATAGTAACTTACGGGTGAAAAAACATTGTACCAGACGTTCAGAAAGAATACACACATACAAATAGCAACATACAGGTGAGTCATCAACGCGCTAGAGGTTTAGACAGAACACAAACATACATATATATAAAAAAGTACAGGTGAGTTGACTAAGTAACTAAGACACATGCAACATTATAAAAAAAATATTAGTATATTCTTAAAAAGTATTGGGCATAGATGACAGGAAATACACATCATCTAGGTCTATCTTTGAAAGCGAATCCTACAAAGCAGCAAGACATGAAAAGGTTGCACTGAATCACATGTAACCAGTAGCTGGGTCAACATGATGACCATATTCCTGATTTGGCACTAATGGAGAAAGTTATCTGAGTTTGTAAATAAAAAAACTAGTATAGATCAGTTTAAAAATGAAACGAAAAAGATGTTTTTACATATGTATTTTATTATATTTAATTTTAAATGAAACTTTTAACTAAATTCAATTACGTAAAATATAGTATCAATATGCATCAAAACTTTTTTCTTTACCTTAGTTATGGTGTTACCTCTTTTATCAAGCTTCATGGAAGAACTTTGTCTGTTGAGATGGATATATTCTAAATATTTTCCCTCCACAAAAATTATAATTTTTCTTAAAAAAGGTCTCATTTTGACTTAATCAAATATTGACTGTTGATTAAGTAAATAAGTTATTGTTTCTGATGAAAATAACAACTCACGTTTAACAAAAATTAAATTTGGTCCCAAATTCCATACTTGATCCCCTTTTGTTTCTTATTTATATTAATGACCTTCCAAATGCCGCAAACAGCTATAAAACTATATTGTTTGCAGATGACGCAATCTTATTCTACTCTTCAACAGCAATTGAAAACTTCTTTAAAAGAACAAATGTTAAACAAAAAAAAAACTAAACATATTGTTTAAAACAAATAAATTATTATTTAAAATTTTTATGTTTTACATTCTATTTCATTTCAATCAACAAAACAATTAGATACTTCCTAATTCTGTCAAAAAATTATTTTAGAAAATGTTACTATCAAAATAACTTAGGTATTTTTAGGTGTTTTGAATAATGAAAATAGCTCTTGGAAAACCCACATTACTTATATATAACCTCAACTATCAAAGAATATAAGTCTACTTTACAAAGCAAAACTATTGTTTCACAAAATGATCTAAAATTTACTTACTTTTCTTTTAAACATAGTTACCTTATATATGACAATATACCTTGTGGCAGTACTCAAAAATCAAAGCTAGAACCGTTGTATTTACGTCAAAACATACCTTAAAACTAATATACAAATAAGATAAATTTATTCATCCTCAACCCTTATTGAAAAAAATAAATGCATTAAATGTTTTTCAAATAAATGTTTACCAAAGTATACTTATCATGTCTAAATACAAACTTTTTGTGATTTTGTGATCTTGTGCCAGAGCATTTTACAACAAACCTTTTTAAAAAAACCTGAACAAATCGTATATAAGAACAACAGAAAAATTTAACATACCATTTGAAAGATAAATCTACTTTCAAAAATTTCAATTTTAAACCGAGGTCCTTATTTATACAACAAAAAGTGGGTAAAAATGAAGCACTTATATATATATATATATATATATATATATATATATATATATATATATATATATATATATATATATATATATATATATATATATATATATATTGAAATCTCTTTAAAAACAAAATTAAATAATATACTCATTAAATTAAACAAGTTTAATTTAAACTACTTTCATTTAAAGCAAAAATTTAAAACAATATTAAAATGTAATCTTTAAACAAAATCTAATATTTAAACAAAAAGAATAATAATAACTTTTATAAAAAAGTTTTGCTCAATTTTACATCAACTACAAAGTAAACTTGTTTATGTGCATTACACAATAACAAAATTTACTTCAGTCTTATGCGAGCTCCCTGTGACATAAGTAATTTTAATTTAACTTTTTCCTCTTTTGAAAAAAATATTCAAATACTTTGATTAACTAATACTTATTGAAATATATCACAAGATGCAAGATTGAAATATATCACAAGTTTACAAGATAAGTAAAGTATTTTAATTTGTAATAATATAGAGATATATTTATCGTAGCTTTAAAGGTTATTTTATGCCATTGTCAAATCATCTTATTATATTTATATCATTTTATATCGATGTTGTAAACGACTGTTTTTTAGATACTTATTTTGTATATTTTAGACTTTATACTTACGATATTTTTTTTTTTATATCTATCTGTACCATTAATCTGTTATTTAGGAATGGTTACTTGTTACATTGTAGTTGTAAAATATATATAAAAGAAGAACTATATATATGTAAGAAGAGCTAAAAGAAATTAAAAAAGAAAAGATTTTAGTTTTCATAATGCTACTTTGTTGTTTAGCCCTAAGTATTTTTTAATCCAGAATGTACTACGGTAGTCATTCTTGAATTTAGGTAAAAATCGTCACTTTTTCACATCCGTGTTTCAGTCACCGTTTTCATCAATTCCTACACAGTGGGCACGGCACGGGAAAAAAAACGTCTTTTAAAGATACACACTTTTTTAAAGGTTTTAAGTTGAAGTTATTATAGCTTCAGATTTTTATTTACTCTTTCCAACAGGTTGATATAAAATAGAAACTGTTAAAAATGAATATTTTATTTTTTGACTATTTTCTAAATATTTAAAACCTTCAAAAACTGAGGGGGTTCTAAACATGTGTCCGTATCTTTTAAGCGTCAAAATGTATTTTGATAAAATTTAAAACCTAATCACAATTTATTTAAATTTAATTAAAATAATGAATTATTTTTCAAAAATTTATTTTCTTCAACCTGTTGGTGTTTAAAAAGGGTATTCCTGCCCTAGTGATCTGTTTGCCGTAATTTTTGCAAAAAATTTATTATTTTAATCAATATTAACGAAGTTCTAGTTGCAATTATCTTCTTGCAAAAAAATCTATTAAGAATGTAACAACTTTTTCCAACTTTATTGACATTCATAAAATATAATCAAGTCTCCGATAACAAAAATCAGACAAATGAAATGCCTCACATATATAGTATTTTAAATATTGTATTTTACAAAAAAGATTGTTTAATTTTTGTATTTGTATTAAATCTAATATAATACTCTTTAAAATTAAATTTAAAAAAAAAAAAATTAAAAAAAAAAAAATTTTTTTTAAAAAATTAAAAAAAAAAATTAAAAAAAAAATAATAATAATAAAAAAAATTAAATAATACTCTTTAAAAATCTTCTTACAATCTCGTTGAATTGTGTTCAGCAACCATAGCTTTTAGCTTTTCGCCGTGATAAACGTTTTTCTCAGACCAAGGCGTACTTAAATAACTTTTTTTTTTTAATTTAAGTACGCCTTGTCTCAGACACAACGAGCCGTTTCAGTGTCTTGTTTAAGTTTTTACGCACTGCTTCAAATGTTTGTTTTGATAAAGCACCAAGTTGGATTTTCAGCCTGTCCACAAACCTGTCTAATATCTCTTTGTAAGATATATCAAGTTTCATCCCAAAACGGCACTCAGCAACTAAATCAAACAAAAATTAACAAAATATTAGCTAACTGAAAATAAAAGTATTAACATATTGGAGTTTCCTAATTTTAAAAACGTTATAAAAAGAAATTTTCATTAGATTTTTAATAGTGAAGAGAAGATCAGTAATTTTACTAATATGGTGTTCATAAATATGATATTCAGTTGGTGGAATTATTTTAATAATTTCTCATTCAACAGAATTAATTTTTGTAATGTTACATCAGTATAAGATGCAACATTGCAAAATGTTGCATCGTATACTATATACTTTTTATATACTTTGCTATATTTTTTAGGTATAAGGTTTGTTATTAAATTGGTACATCGGGTCATTGCTATAGCAACACGAGTTTTTTTCACCGTGACACTTTATTATAGAAAATAATTAATTGGTATTGAATATTTAAAATTTACATTGCATATCAAGTCAAGATAAGGAACTTTCTGGTAATCCTAGAATGACGTTGATCAGTTTGACGTCAGAAGCCATGGTAAACTTTAACTGTGAAGTATTTTCAGATTGTTTGAAGTAATTAAGGCGTGAAGATTTTAAACATTTTTTTTTGTTGCAAGGATGACGAATTCAAGGACAAACATTACAAGATTTTATTTTTTTGAATTTAATTTTTTCATATTCTAAGTAGGTGTATATTAAATTGCTTTCTGTTTTTTAGTTTGTCTGAAAGTCTTTGCATGTTCCAGACGAATGAGAAGATTCAGACTGAGTCCAGGATAAGAAGGTTCAGACTGAGTCCAAGAATAGAAGGTTTAGACTGAGTCCAAGATGAGAAGGTTCAGACTGAGTCCAGAAATGAGTGTACAAAGTCTTTGATCAGATAAGTCAATGAACTCTTCTTCTTCACAGGTAGACTTGGTTAAAAGACCAGAAACATATCCATCTCCTATTTTCTGAATTATATCTTTTTGCAGACTCATTTTGTACCAAAACGTTTTCATTTAGTATTTTATGTATTAGGTTATTTAGTTTTATAAATCAACGATCTGACAAATTGTTTCATTTAAACAAATCAATAGACGATTCACGTAATTTATTGAGACTAATTTATATAAATTGTATTGTTTTCACGCCATTAGTCTGCAATAACTAAATAACATCAATTTAAGGCACAAACTACGTGGTTTGCTATCAAGAGTAGAAATATCCTTGAAAAACACCCCCTACATCCACCTGGTCAAAAGTAAGTAATTTTTGAAAAAAGAATATTATTTATCATGAATTTCATCATAAATTCAAAAGTGATAAATAAAGATTAGAACCTCTTCATTTTTTGAAGGTTTTAAATATTTAGAAAAATGGTCAAAAAATAAAAAAAAAAATGCTTTTTAATTCGTTTTCAACAGTTTCTATTTCATGTCAACCTGCTGGAAATAGTGGTTAAAAAAAAATCCGAAGTAAAAATAACTTCAACTTAAAACCTCTAAAAAAGAACAATGTACAGTGTTACATTTTTATTTGGTATTTCGGCTAAGTAATAGATAAAAAAGTCCGATTAATCTACTTAGTAATGGCTGGGTAACTAACTGAATCAACTAGTTATGTTCATAAAATACAGACCGAGTTGAATGCTTTAAAATGAGTCCTTAAAAATTTATAAAATCTAAATGATAAGTAGCAATATACTAAAAATAAAACATGTATTTTTTTTGCTGTTCAAAATAAAAAATTGTAAATATTTAAGACTTTAGTCTACATTGATATATATTTATGCAAAAAAAAAAATTATCCAAATGATAAAAAAAAGACTAAATCAACTTTTCCATTTTAAATTTTATATAAAAAGACTCGATTCACTACAAATAAGTGTTTTTTTTTTTTTACAAAATTAATAAATACGGCTAATTAATATATTGTTTACCCTATGCTTAAATTGTAAAAAAACAAGCTTTACTCTATTCAATAAAATAAGGCAATCCATTAATGTCTTGTTAAAGTTACCAAAACTTTCAATCGATAAAAGTTAAGAATTTTGTTTGATAAGAGACTATAATGCGTCATCATCAGTTCTGTAGCAAGAGGTCAAATTGCCGAGAAACAGCAGAGCATCGCGGAAGTACATTTATTCAGGAAGTTAACGCCTAAGTTGTTAACACTAAATTATGTGGAAATGAAGCAAGTTTCAATAATGTTATAAACTTTAATTAAACTAATGCTTAAAAAACTCAAGTGACCAAAATGTAAAACCAAGTTGATTTAAAAAATGGTTTAGAAAAAAAGAGAAGCTATTGCTTTAATTTAAATTAAAAATGGCTGCCCATGAAGCATAGTATGACACACATCTCAGTACCAAAAAATCTTAAACTTAAATTTCTAGTAAAAAGAATACCACCCTAAGTAGGACAATACTAAAAGAATTTTGGAAGTTTAGAGTGTAGCCTTAGAATAACACTTAAAAGTTTGTTTCTGATGAAAAAAACGTTTTTAGCTTTATCTGTCGTCAGACAAATAAAACCAAAATACGCTTTAAAATTTTTTCGGTATGGCTAATATACAAAATGTAACTAATAGTATTTCTTATTTACATTTTGCCATATTGACATAATTTTAAAGTGTATTAGTAATACAAAATAAAAAAAAACACACTGAAATTTTTAAAACACAATTTTCTAAAAACAAACATAAGTATTTATGGCAGAGTAATAAAACAATAGGTGAAACAAATCTAAATTAAGATTGTTATTATTAGCAATTAAATCAATTATCAGCTTTTAAATGCTTTTACCTATATTTACAGACAAAAAAAGCAAAACTTTAATGTTGAAACTTTTACATAGACAAACCCAAAGTAAAAATTAATCTCTGATTCGGTTAACACGAAAAAGGTCCTAAAGATATTTTGGTAAAAGTTTTTGAAATATAAAATTGGATATTATAGTAATGAAAGCACAACAGTTTAAAAAGTTATACGTGATGGAAGAATTAAATACTTTTTTCAATATTTATTTTTGCATGATTTTTTAATACCTAAATTACAAATAAATATACACAACAATTTTTGTAAATAATTATTGCAGTGCATATTTGTTCGTACGTGAATATTTGTCGAGTAAGTTTGTGCGATCATTTTGATAAGGTGTTGCCTTGTGGTCCTGAAAATGTTCCTGTCATAGTCTTACAAAAGTGTTATACAGAACTTTCCTAAATTTTCTCTAAATTATTTAAGAAATGCTTAACTGAATCTCGTTTTTCATGCTGATGAAAAATGAAATCTATGGTTCCAATTTTAAAGACTCTGGAAAAGATTCTGACCATTTCAACCAGTGTTTGCTCTATTATTAGCAAGATCTTCGACTCATTGATTAAAATTATCCAACATCCCATTTTGAGACAAACAACTTACTGTCAGACAATTAATATGGTTTTAGTTATCTTCTCGTTCTACGGCTAACTTGCTAACTGCTATAAATGAAAGATTTTATTTTGCGTTAGATAGAGGCGGTGAAGCTATTGCTTAAAACATACATAAAGCTTTTGATAAAGTTTAGCATGCTGGTTTTCTTCATAAGCTTGCTTCAAATGGTAAAACTTTAACTCCAACAAAACTAAGTTATTTACTGGAAGTAATCGCAATACTTTGTTTATCGTTAAACTGCTCAATGCTTTTATAACAAAAAAGGGCAATATAACTGTTATTTATAAGAAAATTATATTTGTTTTTAGGTTTTAGACTATAAAAATGTTGAATTACATTTAACAATAAACTTTCTCTTCATTTAAACATAAAGCATAAAATATTAAGGAAATTTGGTTGATTTACATTTTAAACATTCATTTCTTTAAAAAGTTGTTTCTTGCGAAAAAAACGATTTTTAAATCTTATTGCGCGAGGGTAGATGATAGAATCAAAAACCTATTCTGACGTTTGAAGTTTTGTGCAAATTGATGACCGGTGTATAACCAAATAAGTGTTTGCCTTAATTTTTAAACACTTTTTAACACAAACTATTTTTTTAACTTATTGCTTGACCAAACCGAAACCCTTAGTTGATGTATTAACACTTCCTGCATGTTCTACCTATTTATTCAGTCGATGTGTGAACACTCCCTGAATGTTCTACCTAATTAGTCAGTCGATGTATGTACACTCCCTGCATATTTAATGTTCGTTCTCTAAGTAAATTAATTAAAACTGTTTTTGGACGTCCATTCTTTCTCAATCCGGTCCGATGAGCTTGCTCGATTTCAACTCCACTCAGTCCTAATTTATTAGATAAAAATAATTAAACTTTCTCTTCGGTTTCAATCCAAGTTTTTTTTACACTTTCTGGTATTCCATTAATTCGCAAATTTTTTATTTTTTCCCCCGCCATATAAGTATATATACATACAATTAATATTTCATTATAAATACAGGTGGCCGGGGCAAGAAGAAGACACAATTTGTCTTATCACCAAGCCCCAAGAATTGACTCCGTAAAATAAAAATTATTACTTATAGCATATATAATTGTAACTAGTATATAAGAAATAAAATTTTCTAGTAATAATTATACAAATAGTAAAAATAATAAAAATATATAAAAAGAGTAATAAATACATAAAAAAAAAAGTTTTGCAACAAATAACTTGTGAAAAAAATTATACTTATTATTCTTTTTTATTTATGCATATTACTCTTTGAAAAAATCAAATTAAAATTAGAAAAAATAAAATGTTGGTTTAACTCTTTTAAGATAAGATTAAATAAAAAGATGTTAGTTAATTGAGATTAAAAACTAGTTAATATCATTATTCAAACGTAAAGTTGATACGGATCTGAATCTTTCCATAAATATATATATATATATATATATATATATATATATATATATATATATATATATATATATATATATATATATATATATATATATATATATATATATATATATATATATATATATATATATATATATATATATATATATATATATATATATATATATATATATATATATATATATATATATATATATATATATATATATTTAAATATATAAGTTATGATTCACCCAAAGTGACAATAGGTTGGAAAAATAAACTTAAAAATAAATTGAAAAAGTTTATCTGTAGTACCAGATAACTTTAGAAGAAGTCATGCACTCTGTCACAAACCAGAAGCAACCGAAGTATCGTGAGTTTTAAGTTTATTAGATATAAATTTATTCCATTCTTGTGACCCTCTAATAGATATTGAAAACTCCGTTGCTGTAAAAAAACTTTTAGGCTGAATATAATTGTTGTTTGAGTATCTGGTTAAGTATCTATTCTTATTTATTATGAATAACAAATTTAAAATGTTAAGTGTTATTTTTGAATTAACTTTGAACATAAAAATTGAGTATATTTAGCTCTATAAATAGTTCTTTGGAGTGTGTAAAACGGTCTACATTAAATAGTATTCTGATAGCATGTTTTTACTTATAAAGGAGTTTTTTCATTTTGTTTTGATTTGTGTTACACCAAGATATGTTTGCATAATTCAGATAACAATGAATAAAGGAGAAATATAAAAGTTTTAAACAAGATTTAATAAAGGCCTCGCCTTATAAAGTAATCCTATATTTCTTGAGATTTTACCTTCAAGATAATGTATATGATCTTTCAAAGTTACGTTATTACAAAGTTTCAAAGTTACGTTACGTAACTACAAACGTTTCGTTACTACAAAGTTTCAAAGTTACGTTACAAAGTTACGCCTAGAAATTTTAACGAGTGTTCTCTTTTTATAACTTGACTACTAATACAAAGTATTAGAAGTTTTAAGGGATCATTCTTCGATTTTTTTGAGTTGTTAAACATCGAAACAGCATCGTACTGACTAATTTTTCTTTTTTGTGGTATTTCGATATAATTTGTGTAGACCATCATTAGACGTAAAATACAATTTAAAAACAGTTACAATATAAAATTTAAAACTTTTCTGTACTTTTCGTTTCTATTTTCGTCTAGAATGTTTTCCTTTTCAAAGCGTTTGTTGTCTTAGTTGTAGACTTTTGCAATTATTTTTATCAAAAAGTTCCTCTTGAAAATTTAAAGATAATTTAATGTCTTAAATTTCTTTTACTAAAATTTTGATTTGGTTAGTACTTTCTTTGAAGTTTTGTTCGACTTTATCAAGCCGCTCATTGACGATTTTCGTGTTTGCACTTGAAATTTCGACAAATATTTTTTGTTGTTTCAGCATCGCCTATGTTTCTTTTTGTTATTCCAATAACATTTCCTGTAGCCTTTTTTAATTTCTGCAAGTGTAACCATTTGTTATAATGTTTTAACTTACAATAAGTTTTATTTTTTTAAACAGATAAAAACGCGTCCAGGGCCGACGACACGGGTTTTGAAGTGTCGTCGGCTATGGTGTCTGCTCTTCTTGAAGGCCTATTGCCTTTGCAACAAATGCAATATTATTAAAGTCATTAATTTGTTGTCAAATTGTATAAAGTTTGAGAGTGAATTAGTTTTAATTTCCAGACCTCTTTCATGACTTGCCAGACGCGCTTTGAACTGTGCTTATATTTATTAAGAAAGTTTGAGTATTTTTTTTTTGTGCATTTTTGAGAAGCTTTTTAAGCAATTTTTTTACAAGTTTTATAATTTTAATTATATTTTTTGACTTTAAGTATTTAACGTATAACTTCTGCTTAATTTTAGACAATTTTTCAAGACCTTTTGAAACTCAAGGATATAAATTTCTTTGTCGTTTAAAACTATTTCACTCAAAGGAAAATCGTACACTAGGTGAAAGGTTTTGAAAAATTTGTTCAAAATTGTTTTCTGAATAAATTCAAATTATTATTTTCGATGAGCCATTTTTAAAACCGTTCACAGTTTTCTTTTTTTAAATTTACACTTACAGAAAAAAAATATTGGGAAATGATCGAAAACATCGGTTTTTATAATTCCCTTTTTAACCGACTTCATAAATTGGCTGTTAAAATGTTATAAACTAATGATAATAAGTGACTTGACTTAAGATTCTAGTCGGTTGATTAATTAAAAGTATTGTTCCAGTTTCAAATAAACCATTAAAAAATTGTTGATAAAATTCTAGGAACTAAATAAAATTCTAGAAAATGTTACGATTAGTTCAAAGAACATACAAACTTCCTAATATAAACTTGATGCAATTAGATTAACTGAGCTCATGACGAAATAAATTGCCTAGAAAACTATCTTAGCCTGTCAAATAAGCATTAATGAGCTAGAAATAATCCAAGTCCATGGTTTCATAATTCCCTGTTCACACACAAGGAATTGAAAAGGTTGTCGAAGAGGCAAAATTAATTATGTTTTTCTTCAATAATATGCTAATTATATATATATATATATATATATATATATATATATATATATATATATATATATATATATATAATATATATATATATATTTCTATTTAAAAATAATTTTAAATAGTTCTTTTTTTCTTGTTTTAGATAACTATAGCTTCTAAAACAGTCTTTGGTTTTAATAGACGAGGTTCGAGCAAGAGCAGAAAGAGATGTCGTGTTTTTAGAGAAAGATTTTTCCATTTTACAATTTACTTCATTCATTTTCAGTTATTTTAATAAGAATAAATTATAATTGTAGAAAAATCTTTTCAAAAACTTTCATATTGAATAAATGTTTAAAAAGACATGAATGTAGGAGAAGAAAGAGTGTACATTGCACTGAATGTTTTAAAACTGTCCTTCATTTACTTTGATGAAAAAACATTAAAACAACTATGAAAAATACTTTTTTTTATCCCCTATATAGATTAGTCTTAGATATCTTATTTTATTCCACCTCCCCATTTATTTAAATTTTGAAAATTAAGGTCTATTTATGCAAATGTTGATAAATTTATTTACGTCTTTCTTAAGGTGGTACTAAAACTATTATTAAAATGTTAAATAATGTATTAAAAAGTTGCAAATTAGAAGTTTTATATAAAAAAAAACTAAAATATATAAATTTTGAAATAATTTGTGAATAATTTTTTTTGCTCGCTTACCCAAATCTAATAAAACAAAAATATGCAGAATTCAATATCTCAAGATAAGGTCATTTGCTCCAAAACTTTACAATAACATAGATCCCATAATGATGTAGGAGTTGTAATAGAATCATCTACTGTATGCATATAGTTTAGGAGTAAAGTTTACTCCTAAACTATATGCATACAGTAGATGATTTTAGTGCAAATCCTACATCATTATGAGACCTATGCTATGGTAAAGTTTTGGAGCAAATGACCTTATCTTGAGATGCTGCATTCTGCGTATTTTTCTTTTTTTGTGTTTTTAGATTTGGGTAAGCAAGGCAAAAAAATTTTTTATTTACAAATTTTTTTATAATTTGTTTACTTTAGTTTTTTATATATAAAAAAAAATTTGCATTTGAATTTGCAACTTTTTAATATATTATTTAACATTTTAATAATAGCTTTAGTACCACCTTAATGTATGTGCCTGAAGGCAAAAAAATCCTTAGGGAGACTTTTTTTAATAAAATTTGAAAGGTACGATATACACATTTTGTTTTGTATTGTAACTATTTTTAAAAGGAAAAATCATTTAAAAACACGATTAGTTAATAGTAGCTTTAATTGATTTAATCACTAAGATTTATTTTTATTTAACATTTTAATAATAGCTTTAGTAATAAAATACACGCCATTAACTTCGAAAAAAAAAAACAGAAAAAAAGAACCAATACATTGTTTACAATTTTATAATAAAAAACATTTTAAACTAAATCTAAAATTAAGATTTAAAAAAAAAATGGCAGAAAATGGAAAAAAAAAAAAAAGCGCAAGAAAAAACTAAATAAAAAAAACTAAAAAAAAAATTTTTCATAAAGGTAAAAACCTTTACTTCTAAACAAATTTGAACAAGTTCTAAATTTTATATAAAAAAAAATTAATGAAAAAAAAATGAAATTTATAAGAATATAAAAAAGGAACGGAAAAAAAAAAAAAATTAGTGAAAAGTATTCAACAAAACAATAACTTCTTTTTTTTTATTTATAAAAGGCTTTAAACTAAAGACTTATAATAATCTTTTCCAGAAATAAATTAAAACATATTTATAAATAAAATAACGCAGATAATATATATAAAATTATCTAACGCATATATAAAATATGTTGAGTTAAATATATCTCTTTTAATTATAGATAAAAATTTATATATATATATTATAGTAACCATAGAGATAAAAGTTAAAAAAAGTTGAATTGTTTAAGATAAAAAGTATTTTCTAACTTAAATATTTTAATTTTTCATGTCGAGATAAATTATTAACTATAAAAGTAGTACTAAAATGTTTTAATAATTAAAAACAGTATTAAATTTTCTAACTAATAAAAACAGTATATTTAAAAAATCAGTTAAAAAATTTCTATTACTTTATTCACTATCTTCAAATGCATCATATTCTTTTCTAAACAAGCCATGCGTGATTGCTAATGCACCACCGGATATTAACCTCACAAAATTATCACCAACTAATGGACCTAAAGCATATAGCCCTTTTCGAGACCGACATTCATATGTATATAAATCTATATCTAACGGATTAGTTTTTATATTAAACTCTTTCTGTGGATCTTCTTTTAAACTATCAGAATTATCAATTATTGATAAATCTGGTAACAGTCCTACTAAAATAATTACTCGGTTAACATGTAACTTATAAGCCAGCATCTTATTAGTATGCTCTATAATTACTTCTCTGTTAGGTAAAATCCCGACAACATTGTGCTGGGGTAAGGGTTTATAGTACTCATTGTTTAAGCACTTTCCTGTCATTAAAGGCTTCAATTGCAAATAATCTGCATAAGCAGAAGGAAGCTGGTTTAAAATGAGCTCTGGATCCTTGACGCTGCGGCGAAAAACGTGATAAACAGGAATTCGGTTTGCAATTAATTTAAGCACAGCATCTAGAGCGACTAGTCCACAACCAACAACAAGAACAGGCAACTTTTGATTAATCATAGTTTCTATATCAGGAAGAGCGTGGCAAACAAAATCGTAATGTTCACCTGTAATATAGAGTTTTCTTGGAATATTTGATGCACCAACTGCTAAAGCAACATTGTCAGAAAATAATGTAAACATTTGAGTAGTTGTTTCATCGACCCACTGCAGACCTTCAATACACCAATGCATAATATTATTTTGAGTACACTGTCTAACAGATGTTACTTTGACGTTGTTTTTAAAATTTTGTGACATGTTTTGTTTTTTCACATAATCCATATAATAAAGACCTACTAAAGCTGTGTGGGTTCGATCAGGATGAACAGAAGTAATTGGAGATAACTTGGGTAAATTTGGAACTTTATATTGATTTTCTTGAAACCACTCCTTGTAAGAATATCCAGGCAGTTCAAGCCATTGGGCTAAACTTACAGAGAGTTGTGAATTATTCATATAATGCCAGGAACCTCCAGCAGGACCCATTCCAAGTACTATATGACGCACTTCATTATTCGGGTTATAACGCCATTCAATCACTGATTCATCATTAGTCAACATATCAGCATTTGGATGAAATAAATGATCAAATAAAATACTAACTGGGTTCATAGTACGAGAGTCGTACATGCCCTCACTAAGCCATTCTAAATCCTAATAAAGGTGTTGGTAAAAAAATTTAAAGATATTATAGTATGCATAAATATTTTGGCATGAATATTAAGCATTAAAATTTTATTTTATAAAATTTTATTGAACTAAATATTTAAAAAAACCTGAAGAACCAATGATTTAGTCTGTGATACATAACGAAGTCGTTCTTTTAGAATTGGATCATCTATTGGTTTCCCATTGTAATAAGGCCAATTTCCAGATAAAAAATAAGATAATAGAATTGCAGAAGGTCCGTTACCTAAAATTTATTGAAAAAAATCATTTATCTCATTTTAAACTAAAATAAATTATATACTTAAATTCAATAATATTTCAGTTTACTAATTAATAATTTAAATCTTAAAACTATAGCAGTGAAAAAATTATTTAAAATTCATAAATATTTTAATAACTAAAAATACACCAAAAATCATTTTATTTGCTGAACATTACTTATCTTAGTTATCGTCCTAATATTAAAAACATTTAACACATGTAATAGTTAATTTATGCTTCTTTCTTTATAGCAAAAACAAATAACACTAAGCATAGTCAAAAAGAGCAATTAACATTCCACGATCAGCAATTCCACCGATCATCATTTTAAAGAGGAATTAATTCTATGCAGGTTTAGATAAATGTAAGTCAGATAGATAGAGCGAAGTGAGAAGCTGGTCAACAGAGCTTTTATATTTTCCATAAAGATATTTCTTTTTTTATAATTATCTCTTTCTTCCTGAGCCAGATTGATGAGCAAGGTTCTACTGCATCCTTATACTATATATATATATATATATATATATATATATATATATATATATATATATATATATATATATATATATATATATATATATATATATATATATATATATATATATATGTATATGTATATATATATATATATATATATATATATATATATATATATATTATATATATATATATATATATATATATATACACACACACGCAGTGCTTGAAAAAAAATAGGTGTAATAAAATTTTGTTGCTTCAATCATATTTAACTTAAATGGCATACAAAAGCATAAAATTGTATATAAAATGTATGTATATAAAAACTCTATCAAACATAACAAAAAATATCAATAAAAAAATAATAAGTAAAAAATTAAATAATGAGTAATAAGTAAAAAATTAAAGCATCAAATATAACATCTAAGCTAGTAAGTAAAATACCTCCAACAAGATTCTTTGCAGGCAGCACATCTTTTTTGCATTGATTTTACAAGATTGTTGCAGATTTGGTTTGGAACTTTTCCCAAATGGTATCTAATTCTTGCTTTAGGCTATTTATAAATCATATTTGAACCTTGCCTAATCCTTTGTCCACCCAAGCCCAAATAGATTTTATATACATAAGACTGGATTCAAATCTTGTGATCAAGCTAACCAGGGCAATAAATCTACTTTATTTTCTTTTATCGATGCTTTAACTGTATGCGTTGTGTAGGCAGGCACCAAATCTTATTGAAATTGCCACTATTCCTTTCAAACAATCAGAAAGTCCACTGGTGGAACCATGCAGCTCTCTAGCGTCTCTATACATGTATATTAATTGATTAAATCTGTATAAATGTTACACACTCCTATTTCTGTTAAAATTAAAGTGGCCCTAAATACCAATACTCCCGTCGCCAATTTTCAACTTTGATACAACAAAGTGATTACTAAACTTTTTAAACTTATATCTTTTAGCAAGAATTTTGCATTTTCTATTCAATACTTCAAAGTTACTTTCATCACTAAAAATACTTGCTAGATTTCTCTGAAGACTGCCAAATTCTCTCACCACCTTATCCTTGTGAGCCGACATCTGGCTATTTTCTTGGTTTTCGTTTAATGCGTGGGTAAGTACACAATAACTTAACCTCAGATTGATTCTTACTTGACAAAATATAAGACTGTTTTCATGCTCAGTAGTTTTTTTAAACATTCTAGATCCACCATGACACTGAATGCCATCTGTTTAAATGTCTTTAGAGTATATCTGACACAATTCTCTTAAACTTTTAATTTTCTTGCTTTTTTTATAATACTGATTATTGAGCCATCCTTCATACCTATTATTTGCCACTTTGTTGCTTCACTCACTGCTTTTCAACCCATTTCTATGTAAATTTTTTTTTAGGTCTTATCAAAAGATTTATAAAAAATTAAATTTAAAATAACTAAAATAGCCTGCTGCTTAAAAAAAATTAAAAAAAGTGGAATAAAACCTTAAGAGGTTTAAATAATTAGATAATTATTTAATAATAAAAATAGATAATTTTTATAAAAAAGTAGAATTTGCTTATTGAACAATATATAATAATAATCACGCCAAAATCAGGTTAAACCTAAGCACTACATGGTTGATACAAATATACACAAATATATTAAAAAAGCTATATACAAATATAAAAATAAGCTAGCCTAGAGTTAAGTAATAAAATTTACTGTTATATAGAAATTAAAGAACTAAATTTTTAAGAGTCAAACAAAGGTAAAAGTAAAGTTTTTTAAAATAATGTTTTATAGCTGGATGTCACTGTACTTCTAATACCCGAACAAATGCAACTTATAAAACTAACAAAATTCAAAATAACAAAACACTAATTTCTATAAAGCAATTTTTGTCTAAGATTTTTTCAAGACCTAATAAATTCCAGGGCATTTCAAAGTTTTTGAAGACAGCTGGCTGCCCTAGTGGTTGGCTTATATTGAGTTCTAACCTCAATTTAACTACTTATGAGTTTATAACTTATTATATAAAAGCATAATAAATAAATATATCAAACAAAAATAAAAAGTTTTTACTTACCAATAATAACAACATCATAATCTTTTCCAACAGACTCATCATCATCTGATGAACCTTCACTTGATAATCTTTTTTGCAACCTCATTATTAAACCAGTTTAAACAGTTGAATATTTCTTATTTATTAGTTCTAAAATAAAAACTTGATATATCAACAGAAATAACACAAACAAGGTTTTGTTTCACAATATTTTTTTAAACAGAAAATCCTTATTACAAATCCATGTTGATTAACAGACCTTTCACAAAGAAAGATTGATTTTAGTTAGAAACCTATCTATAGTTTTTAGGGATGAACACAATTTGGTAAACCATGTTCAAAATCTAAACACATTATGAGATAGTGATCACTTTATAATATTTTTCATGCGTAAGGTTAGAGTTACATTCATATGTCAATACTATAAATTGGTTACAACTTTGATTGTTGTTCAACAATCAAAAGGTTACTTGATTGTTCATCAGCATTTAAATTGGTAGTAGACTTAAAATTGGCATTTGTTTTGAAGTGCTTGAAACTAAAATTTAATTATTGTTTCTTTTAAGTAAGAGATGTTTTATTTTTAAAAAAAATCATCGATTTTTTTTATATTTTTCATTTTTTCTTAAAATCATTCATAACAAGCCTAACATCATCATTAATTCATTCAAAATTTCTGTTGTTCTAAGGCATTTTTACTTAAAATTTTAGCGTAATTATTATGATATTAAATTTTAAAATCTAGTATTAATTTAATTTATTAGGTAAAACTATTCTTATATTTGTTTATAGCTACTCAAGATGAAATTAGTATTCCATTATATTTTATAATTCGTCACTTGATGACTGTTTTGTGCCATATTAATGGAGAAGCATTAACTTTGTTCCACAATTTAAATGCAGTAATAGTTAAAATGAAGAAAACTACAGACTTGTTAGTTTCTCCAGTCAAACTTGTAAGCTTGTTTAAATCACCATAACAAATTGTTTTGGACAAATACCTTGAAACTAATTAATCAATAGTATATGACAATATAATATATATATATATATATATATATATATATATATATATATATATATATATATATATATTTTTTTTTTTTTTTTTTTATTCTTGTTTTTGTAAATTTAGTAATCTTTAATTTTGATGACAATGTTCTAGACTAATGTTCAGTGCTTTTGTCTTAGGTTTGAATAAGATCAGTAGGTTTAAATGTAATCCTTTATGAAATTATGATATATTAATTCTTATCACATGATCATTAATGATTTGATGTAAAACTTTTTTAATAAACTTATAGACGTCCCTCTACTGATGCTCAATTAGGCTTTACTTTTATTAACTTAATTTATTAACTTAAAGACAAGCATTTCTTTCAACATAGAATGATATTTTCTTCTATACATACAGTTATAAAAGAAAAGTCTTCTCACCCACACCAAGCTTATTAGGTTCTAACATTTATTTTTTTAATGTATTTGATAATCTTAATAAGTGTAAACCGGCCTCACAACTTAGAATATATATATATATATTTTTTTTATTTTACTTCACCTCCTCAAGGCCGAGAAGGCCACTACAGACGAGGAGGCTACTTATTTTGTGGCTATAACCCTCTCTCAACTCTATAACTCCGAAACACGAACCTTGACGAACAAGGCCGCTGCGCAGAGAAACGAGTTGATTATATATATATTATTATATATATATATAGACGAGTTATATATATATATATATATTTATATATATATATATTTATATATATATATATATATATATATATATATATATATATATATATATATATATATATATATATATATATATATATATATATATATATACAGGAAGTACATGGGGTAGCTGATATGATCTTCTGGTTAGATCAAGTTTTGGAAACGAGCATGCAAATGCCATCGTGACTAATTGACGTCTTATGATGCATCTGACTTCACAAAGAAAAGATAAATGAATCCTAAGTATAATAACATTAAAAAAAGACAAGCTTATGGTCTTCTTTGTAGTTGTTTTGGATTCCATCTTTCATATATGGACTCTTAGGAAACTTATGAAAAAAATCGCAAAGGATATCAAAATAATTTATTTATTTAATAATGTAACCCAAGTGAAAACTATGTTTTATTAGATCAATATTTATTTATCAATATTTATGTCAATATTTTATTTCACTTGATTGTGACATATATTCAAAAAAAGTCTTTTAAATACATATGTAAAGTACAAAAATTGTCCCAGGCTTAATTTTTAGATTAACTTATTATAACTACCTACCACATTTACTTGTTGGTATTTGGCTGAATGCAGTTATATGAGCCAGGTTAGAGGCCTAGTTTTAGAAACTGATAAATATAAAAAAATCATTAAAAGTGCTAATTCACATAAGTTGAACAAATTTGCAAACTTTGGCATAAATGTGCATAAGTGGCATAAGTACAAAGCATTTACAAAAATTAGCAAAGTTTGAACAGCACAAGTGTGGTGAAAAAATTTGCAAACATTGGTATAAGTGCAAATTGGCACTTATGCTTACTTACACTTTTACGCAATTTTTTATTTAAACCAGTTTGCACTTATGTAGAGTTGCACTTATTTAGTCTTTCCCCTATTAGGCAACTAACGACAATTTAAATTATGCAATATGAGTTTTTTGCAACACTCTTACTTTTTTATTGCTCAAAATTTTTGTTGTTTATTTTATGCTAATTATAGGAATACTTATTTAATATTTTTTTTACAGAAAGTAGTAGGTGATCTTATTTGGTTGGTGCCCCTAGACAGCCTTCTAGATTTGCTTTATGATGTCATTTGCACTATGATGTCATTTGCACACTGTGTTGTTTCAGAGCCAATGTAAATCTCAAACAAACAAGTTAAAAAGTTCTAGAATTTTATTTAAAACTCAAAAGTTAAAGTCCTTTCACTTGAGGAACTTGTTTTGTAACTCCTTTCTATTTCTAGCACTATACGGAAGACTGTTGTAAATTTTTGCACCCATTTAAAGAAACAAATTATGTGCAAAGTGTTAAGTTAAATTATGGAAAAATTATAACAGAATCATTATTTCTTGTATGAATTTAAATGGATGCAATTCTAAAAATGCATTTAACGTTACTGGTACCAAACTTTTCCTATTTACACTATTTCATTTTTAATCACTATTAATTATTATATAATTGTAAACTTCACTACATATAATAATAATACAACAATTGAATCATCGCTAAAAAAATTTAATTACAAAAGTCTTACTTTGATCTTGTTTGGAGTACGCAGTTTGGTTGGAATATTTTGTTGTGTAACTTATTTCTTTCAAACTATGCGGGTTCAAATTATGACCGAGGATTTCTAGTGAGATTACCGTCCGCTTTACCGATGGGTATGGGTAAAATAAAAACGGTACGTTTTTATTAATATTTGTACAAATTGCAAAAACAAAAAAAAATATATATATATTTTTTTTAACTTTGAACTTTTAAGTTAAATAATTGTTTAAAGGGTACTTGTACTTTTAAAAAATTATTCCATAGGTTTTTTAACATTTAATTATTAATGTTAGAGGTAATAAAGTATTTTTGAGTAATTTTGAGTATTTTAAAAAAAAATACCAATAAACGAAAATAGTAATAAAAATAAAATCAAAAAACTTAAATGATTATAAATAATATTAAAACATTTTTTTTTTTCACTAAAATAAAAACATTAATTAAAATTTAATTTGAAAATTCAAAAAGTTAGAACTTAAAGAATAAAAAAAACTTTAAAATTTTATTTGTTCAAGTTTTAAACACGTTGAAGAGCCACTTCTGTAAAAATCAGACAAAAATACTAATTTTTAATTAAAATTTTTTTTTTTTTTTTAATTTTATTTATTATTAATGTGTTTCATTTAAACACCATGTACATATAAATAGTCACAAGGTCTATAGATACAAATAAATAAATAGGCACAAGGTCCATAGATAAAAACAAATAAAGAGTAGGGGAAAGCGGGGCAACATGGCGAATGGGGCAAGATGGGTTTTCATATAACAAATCAACAATAATTCTTAAAATTGGTTGAAAACGAAACTGTATTTGCATCTTGTATTTTAAAACACCAATTGGTTTTTTGAAATATTATCAACGCAATTTTATACGCATAAGTTTACTTTTTGTGCTTAAAAAATAATTCTCACTTTCGGTTTCTCATAATAATGGATGGTGTTCTTCAAGTTTAACTTCTTTAGAAGTAGTTTTTTGCGATTGTGTTTATTTTGTGTTACTTTAGTTAGATTTTTTTGTAGTTTTTAAAATTTTATAAAATTGGAGGTAAAAGATGCATAATAAGTCATCTTGCCCCAGTCACGTGATCAGATAACAAATTTATGAACTTTTTATTTTAATATTTATTTCAAATTGTTATATTTGTAAACTGAAAATTCATGCAGGCAATGAAGGATTTTGATAACATAAACATACTGAGAAAGTATTATTGCTTCACGCCTGATAGTTTTGCAATAACTCAGGGCTTTCAAAACGTTCACCATGTTGCCCCGCTTTCCCCTAAATAAAAAGAACTGACACAAATTTTAATAGTGACCTCCTATTAAAATTTAAAACTTCTTTAAAAGATGTTATTATTTATACTGAAAGTTTTATTTCAAAATTTAAGAAAAAAAAATATCGGTTCTCTTGAAATTTGAAAAATGACAATTTTTCAGAAATAGTAACCTAATGGTATTGAAAGCATTTTTAAACTTGAAAATAAAACAAACTATATACTTTTCAATGGGTATTTACCTGATAATTTGCAGTTAGGGGTTAGGATTTATTGACTAAGAACAAAGAATAAAAAAATAGGCTAAGTAAACATTTTGGCCTGACTAAATATCATGTTTCGAAAGTCCACATTAATTGATTTTTTATTTCATGCTTTTTATTTTCACCTAAAGTGAAAATGACATAACAATTTTTTTAATTATAATAAATCTTTATCTAGTTTAGTACCTTAAAATACAAACATACTTACAATAAATTAAGAAGTTGGGATCAAAATCTAACTCAAAAACAGAGTTATAGGCGATTACCGCAACGATACGCGATTACGATAGGCGATAAGCGCAATTTTGTGGCTTTTAATTGCTAAAGTCCTGAGTTTACAAAAAAAAATTATTTTCAAAAATGAATGACCTTTTATCTACCATATTTGTAAATACCTGTAGAGTATTGCATAAATAAGAAAATATTAACATAGATTTAAATTATTTTTTTGATTGAGAGCCGTCATCTCTAAGCGTCTGGCAGAGCACATTATAGAGGCTCTTTTGTTGACAGATTTTGGTTAAGGCTACCTGTAGACTTTTAAGGTCAACAAGTTTTCGTTAGGGCTAGCTATAGACTTAATTTTAACGTCTACAGGTTTTGGTTATGGTTGACTTAATTTTCATTTTTTTGTTATCCGTTAATAGGATTCAGAACAATTTAAATAATTTGAACTTGATAATTTTAAAACTTCAAAAACATGAAATGTTTGTTATTATTGTTTATTTTTTCTATGATATTTATTTTATTTATTTTTATTTTATTCTGGTTGCGTAATCAGTAAAAAAAATCATAGTGGAAGTTTGTAATTATAAAAAAATATTTGTCTGCTCTTGTCGTATTTTTGTAAACATAAAAAAAAACTTGTCTGCTCTTGTTGTATTTTGTTGAAAAATAATTTTTATTTTCTGTTAATAATTAATCAAATGCATTTTATAAAATTTTAATTTTTACTTTTTTAATAAACGATTATATTATATAGTAAATATTTTTATATAAATGAAGTTTTTTTAAAGATTAGGAATTAGTTTATCAAATATAAGTAATATCAAATATATGTAATATCAAATATAATTTGTTTGGTATAAATGTTGCATTGTTTACATTTGAAGTTTATTTTTGAATAAAAAATAGTTTTATAAACATCTTTACTTTATCTGAACTTCTTCAATATTATTATACAAATATATTTCAACATGAGCATAAAGCTTCTGAAGAACTTTTGCATTTCTTATCCAACTTTAAATTTCTGATGTTCAAGTTCAATCTAATTATATGAACTTAAATCATATTTAAATAGTTATTCATTTATACATTTAAATATGTTTAAACATTATTCAGTATTAGGTTTTAACTTTGTAATTTAGTGTTACAAAGTTTTTTGTTGAATTATATAACGTAAATTTCAGTTAATTTACATATTTAATGCAACTGTGCCAAACATTACAGAATATAGATGGCATGGTTATGTAAACAATTCTGTTGGGTCAAAACAAATCTTTATCTAGTTTAGTACCTTAAAATACAAACATACTTACAATAAATTAAGAAGTTGGGGTCAAAATCTAACTCAAAAACAGAGTTATAGGCAATTAGCGCAATTTTGTGGCTTTTAATTGCTAAAGTCTTGAGTTTACAATAAAAATTTGTTTTCAAAAATGAGTATTAACCTTTTATCTACCATTTTTATAAATACCTGTGGAGTATTGCATAAATAAGAAAATATTAACATAGATTTAAATTATTTTTTGTTGGGTCAAAATAACTAATTACTAATCGTTATTGGTCCAACTGCAAATCCAATACAGTAGCACCATCTAACACAAAACGTAGTTGGCCCTACAATGCCAAGGACGGTCCAGGATTTTTTTTTCAGGCCCTACAATGCTGCTTGAGAAATCTTTTTTATTTTGTTAGTTTAAACTAAAACTTTATTTGAAACTTTTTTTTTAAAGCAATCTATGCCAAATTAAAGAATTTATCACCTTTTTTCATAAAATCTTTTCTATAAAAATTTTTGATCTTGTATCATCAATCGTTTGAACTTCGACTGTTTTTGATTTTTTATATATATTTGGTTATAAAAAAAAAATTTAAGGGATAAAATGTCCAGGAAAAAACAAAAACTGGAAAATAGATAAAGTTTCATTTGCAGTTGTTTTGAAGTAATTAGTAAAATTATTTTTTTGTTTGATTTGACCTGGTTCAAAAACTAATTCTACCCTAACCTTTAACCGGGTTCGAAGTCTCACCCGAATCCTTTTTCGGGTTCTAAGATTGTATAAGGTATTTGTATTGGAAAAACGTAAGATATTGTTCCTAGAAATAAGTTAAATAAAATTATTTTTAACTTCCTAAAGAAATGTTGAAAAGTATCCCAGAATAACCGGGAAAAATCATATTTTATTTAAGTTTTAAATAAACCAGTTTTAAATAAAATTATAATAAAGAAAAATAAATTCATAAAGATTAATTTCCTAATAATAAATTAAATACCTTATAATAATAAAATAATAAATTCCATAATGTTAAATTTATTTTGATAGTAAATTTTAAATATACTGAAATAACTAAAAAAAAACTTATACGTAAAAGTTATATCCCAGTAAAAATAATATGGTTAAAATTATAGAGATAAAATAATATAGTTAAAATAATATAGATAAAATGCAAATGTTAAAACAACAATTCTTACCAGTAATGCTGTTAAAAACGATTTTGTTGATTTTTTAGTTTAACTTTGAACAAAGAATGAAGAAATTTGGCGTTGAAAATATGAAGGTTTTATGTTGTTGTCGAAAGTTGGTGTTGAAAGTTGGTGTTGAAAAGATTTCAAAATCAAACATATATCACTTGATTTCAGAAAATGCCATTAATAGTTTAAGCAGGGTCGCTCATAAAAAATTCATTATTTGTAGAATTTCTTAATATACACAAAATTAATAATTAAACTCTAACCCAACTTTCTAACATAACATCATAACCTAATGTATCGATGTATAGATCTTATTTTGTTCAAATTTATCCCAATTCATTTTTTAGCTTGCAACACATCTTTCCGCCATCAATCGTCGATTGTTCATTTGACCAGCAAGAATAAATTATTATAGTTTTTGGAACAAAAGATTAAATAAAGTGAAGAAAGAAGAGAGATAGAGCGCGCAAGAGAGAAAAAGAATGGGGTGAGGGAGAATTCTTAATTTTTTTGAAATATAATAATAAATTTACAAAATTATTATAAAGAAATGTCGGTTCAAAGGTTTTTCAATATTTGTTGAGTATTTTTGATTTTTGTACAAATAATTGTTGAATATTTCAGACGATCATCAGAGAGAAGGTATTATAAAAAAAAAAGAAAAGTATTTAAAAAACATTTAAGAAAATTTTTTAGAAATTTATTTAAAAAATCAAACATGTAATCAGTAAATATGTCTATAAAATATCTTTATACATTTTTTTTTTGAATATATTCATACTACTGTTAAAATCTTTTCAATTATGAATCATTACTTAAGCAGTGTTTTTTAAATAAGCAAAAGTTTATCTAAAACTCTGGTATAATAACAATGACCTTACAAAT
The DNA here is from genome assembly GCF_022113875.1 of Hydra vulgaris. NCBI lineage: Eukaryota > Metazoa > Cnidaria > Hydrozoa > Anthoathecata > Hydridae > Hydra > Hydra vulgaris. The sequence goes on along the minus strand of NC_061156.1, from coordinate 54,635,507 downwards.
GTTTGCATAGTAAAATTAAGTTACATTGAAAATTACCTTTTAAATAAGCTATTTATATAAACTTAATATTTTAAACTTAATATAAAACTTCTCACTAAAAAGTACCTTTCTTTAATAAAGAATACGTCGAGCATAACTAACCAAAGACAAACACGGAACAAATTTATTTGAAACGAAACTATGTTCCAAAAATATAAATGAAATCAGCAGGTTTCCGACGGCATCCTAATTTCTAGATAGAGTTAAAGCGCATAAACTATGCATAATTCAAAAATTATAATATGAATTCTCGATTATTTATAAATTGATTCATTATATAAATTATTTAATTTTTTTGCATTAAATAATTTACCAAATAATTCAGTGCACACATATTATTTACGATTCAAAACTAGATTGGGAGGAAGAAAGACGGCCAATATAAAATTTGTATTAATATAAATTTTATGAAAAATATTTAAATATCTTGTTTATATTCCTGCGAATATATTGAATATATCGAATATCGCTACCGATTTCCTACAGTTATTATATATGTTTTATATTTGGAAATCTTTTATAGTAAGTAAAAAGTATACTAATACATGTTTTTCCTTTGGTATATAGTTAATAAAAAATGTCCTATACTTTATAGAACATTGCACGAAAACGTAGGGTTTGTTTCTTTATATAGTTTACAATTTTTAACGTAACATATTAGTTAACTTAAGTAACATATTAGTAAACTTAAGTAACATATTAGTTAACTTAAGTAACATATTAGTTAACTTAAGTAACATATTAGTTAACTTGGTACTTTTAACGTGAATCTGAATCATTAAAGAAAAGTCTTTGATCAACAAATTTCTCACATCCTATTTGGATTCAAATAACTTCCTGTTAGACAATCAATACGGTCTTCGATCCTCTCGCTCTACTGCTGAGTTGCTAACTGTTGTGGCTGAAATTTTTTATCGTGCATTAGATGAAGAAACAGACATTAAATTGAGGCCAAGGTTATTATTACTTGACATATCTAAAGCTTTAGAAAAATATTGACATACTGGTCTTCTCCTTTGCCTTGTGTGGTGTATCTGGGAAAGTTTTTGAGATTATCAAATTGTTTCTTTCTAACCGTTTTATTAAAGTCATCCTTTAAGGAAAACACTCTTCTTCGTTTTTAGTAACTTCTGGGATACCTAAAGATTTTATCCTTTGTAAAATCTAAAGTAGCGATTTTTACTGATGACTCAACTTGATACTCCTGTCTGACAAAAAGTCTTTTTTCAATTGCTTAGCAACAGGCCGATCTTAAATCTGATTTCACTTGTCAAACAAATTGACATTCATGTCAACTGTTTGTGTTTTAAAAATGTGTTTTAAAGAATGACAATCCTATCACTCAGTTCACTTTTTTATGTTTTCTTGGATTAGCATTTACTACTAAACCCTCGTGGCAACCATATATACAATCGATTGTTTAATTAACATCCGCTAAGGTTGTTTCTCTTTATCGTGCTTGCCAAAGCGTTACTCCTGGGTCCATTCTCTACCTCTACAAATCTCTTACTCGTCCCTGTGTCGAATACTGGTGTCATATTTGGACTTTTTCTCCTAATGATGCATTTTCTCTTTGAAGCAAGGTCCAAAAACATATTTTAAATGCAGTTAGACCTGCTTTATCTGCTAAACGTGAGTTTTATTCCGATTGTCGTAAAGTTGCACCTCTTTATCTTTTCTAAAAACACTACAATGGTTGCTGCTCAAAGCAGCTATCATCTTTAGTTCAATCATCTAAAACTCATTCTTGCTTGACTCGTCAATTAGCAAAGTCTCATTCGTTTACTGTATCTGTCGCTGTATACTTTTAAAAATTTTATTCATCTAATTTATTTCAATCCTTTGTAACTCTCTCCCATTGTCATGTTTTTCTGACTCACACAACCTACAACTTTTTAAGTCATCTGTCATCCAATTTAGGATTCATGTCATCAAATTCCTTGCTCTATAACTCTATTCTTTTTTTCATGTATCTCCTAACCTATTAGTGGTTGCTAGCGACCTTGTAATAAGTGAAACAAAAACAGTTAAAAAGTTCTGTATATGAGTCTGAATTCAAATTAAAAAAAAGTGTAGTCAAAAAGTGAGCAAAAAGTTTTATTCACACTTTTATATACTTAAAAACTTCTAAATGATGCAGAAAGATTTTATATACTAAAACATTACCGAACGATGCAGAGTATTTATGACGAATTTGATGAATTTTTATGAGTAGAAAAAGAACACGTGACTAAAAAGGTGTTGCATATTGAAAAATTAAATGCTTTTTTCTGTCATCATTTTCAGTTGTATATTTAACATTGGCAAGTGTAAGGAACTTTTATTAAAAATGCAAAACCTAGTGTTTGGTTAAACCTGGTAACGAACTTTGACCTAAATTATAAAAATGTTGACACTTTTATTTTACGCTTTTATATTATATATGCATATTTTCATATTTATTATAAAGTGTTATAATAGAGAATTATTCGTGCCAAACTTCTTTTTTTCGAAATGATCATTCTTAATACATATCGATCATTCTTAATACATATCAATACATATCAAGCATTCTTAATACATATCAAGCATTCTTAATACATATCAATACATATCAAGCATTCTTAATACATATCAAGCATTCTTAATACATATCAAGCATTCTTAATACATATCAAGCTCAATACTTCGAGATATGTATTAAGAATGATATTCTTTGTTTTACGTTTTCAAAATATATTAAAAATGTTTACTTTTTTTTCCACAATTTATATGCATTAACTATAAAAATAAGTACAATTTAGTATTAAAAATATCATTCGGCAACCATTTTGTTGAGAAAATTTCTTTTTGTAGAAAAAAAAAAAAAGTTAAAAAACTTTTAGACCATAGCGGAGACCAAGAGTAGTGTTGTTAATTTTGAAAGTTCTATCAATTAAACATTTTATAAAACTTATTTTATATTAAAACGAAGTAAAGCTGTAAAAGTTGGTGTATAATCTAGTAAAGGTTTTTTTATGAAAAAGTGTTGTAATTGTTAAACTGCTCGACTTACATAGAGTTATGTCCAAAAAAGATTTTTGAGTTTTCTTCCTTTTCCATAGTGAAAGATATTGAAGAATGTTTTTTGTTTATATAATCCAAGAATAAAACTGCGTGGTTTTTTGAGGGGATAGCAGCAAAAATTTTACAGCTTTATTTCGTTTTCATATAAAATAAGTCTTATAAAATGTTTAATTGATAGAACTTTCAAAATTAACAACACTACTCTTGGTCTCCGCTATGACATTAAAAATCTTTTCAAAACACTCAAACGTAATATGTACCCATCTTGGCTAATTGAAAGAATCTACAACTCTTATTTAAATAAAGATAATTATGTCGTTCTATCACCGTCTGAAGACCTTACAAACTCTCGCTATTTTAAACTTCCTTATATTGGTCGAATATCTGAGCTAACGAAACGAAAATTACACGCAATTATAAAGAGACATTGTAAGTTGATTACCGTAAAATTAGTATTCACTTCGTTAAAAGTGTCTAACTTTTTTTCATCTAAAGATCACCTTCCTGTAGATTTTAAATCATTCGTCGTCTACGAATTTGTTTGTGCAGGATGTAAATCCTGTTATATTGGCGAAACCTCTCGCTACTTAAAGACGCGAGTGATTGAACACTACAGAAGGGATAAAAACTCTCTTATTTATAAACATCTTTACTCAAAAGAAAAATGTTTTAAAAATTATAATGATGAATGCTTTTCAATTTTGGATCGTGCTAAAAACAAAATTGAACTAAAAATTAAAGAAAGCATTCATATATAATGGGAAAAACCCGAAATGAATAAACAAGTAAACCATGTTAAAATGACTCTTATAATTTAATATGATTTACCGGTTTCTTTTGTTATATTTGACATTTGCTAAAATAATTTTAATAAATCTTTTTGTATATATAAGAAGTTTGTTTACAATTTTATGGCTTTTATTATGTTTATTTTTACAACTATATTTTATATTTTATACCATTTTTAACAAATATGTTTTAACTGATGATGACTATATATAGTCGAAACATGTATTGAATAATAAAATGTTTTTAAATAAAATTAAAAAATTTGTCTTATTTTTAAAAGTTATATCACATTTTGTGCTGAAAAGAAGTTTCGGTAATATATATATATATATATATATATATACATATATATATATATATATATATATATATATATATATATATATATATATATATATATATATATATATATATATATATATATATATATATATATATATATATATATATATATATATATATATATATATATATATGTATATATATATATATATATATATATATATATATATACATATATATATATATATGTATATATATATATATATATATATATATATATATATATATATATATATATATATATATATATATATATATATATATATATATATATATAATATATACAGAACACGCGATTCTCCAGCTAACACGTAGTATCACAGAATCTTTCGAGAAATCCGAATATACTTTAGGCATCTTCATCGACCTATCAAAAGCCTTTCATACAATAGATCATAAAATTCATTTTAAAAAACTCAAAAATTACGGAATAACTGGAAATAAGTGGATAAAAAGTTATTTAAGTAATCGAAAACAATTTGTAACCATTGACGCTTCTTCTCCAATAAGTTTGTTAGAAATTAGTTGTGGTGTTCCTCAAGGATCTATTCTCGGACCTCTTCTTTTTCTTATATATATATCAACGATCTCTATAAAGTATCCAGATTAAAAACAATCATGTTTGCAGACGATACAAACTTATTCTTATCTCATACTAACATCACTACTCTGTTTCAACTTATGAATGTAGAATTAAACAAGATTTCTTACTGGTTTAAATTAAATAAATTATCGCTTAATATTCAAAAAACAAACTGGACTCTCTTTCACCCGCCCTCTAAGAAAAAACTACTGCCTTATGAAATGCCATCCCTTTTTATTGATAACATCGAAATAATTAGAGTAAACGTTACAAAATTCTTAGGTGTTTATATTGATGATAATCTTTCATGGAAAAATCATATTGAAAATTTATATAACAAAACTTCAAAAAATTTAGGAATTTTACATAAAGCAAGAAACTTTTTAAATAAAAAAATTTTAACTCAATTGTATTTCTCTTTTATTCATAGCCATATAAATTATGCAAACATTGCATGGGCTTGCACCAATAAAAGCAAACTTGAACCTCTTTATCGTCATCAGAAGAATGCAGCACGTTTGATACATTTTAGTGAACGTCTTACTCATGCAAAGCCTCTATTGAAAAAATGAACACCTTAAATGTATATCAACTCAATGTTTATAATACTCTTTGTTTTATGTTCAAATGTAAAACTAATTCTTCACCAGTTTCTTTCCATGATTTGTATATGTTAAAAGATAAAAATAAATACTTTTTACGCAATAACAATTTTATTAAGCAGCCATTTTTTGAAACTAACTTGAGCAAATTCTGCATTACTTCTCGCGGACCATTCTTATGGAACAAAATTGTCTTAAAAAACTTTTCTCAAGATTTTATCCAACAATGTAACTACAACTCTTTTAAACGAAAGTTAAAAGAATTAATTTTTACAATTGACAATCTATCAATTTACTTTTAATAATTTTTAATAGTTTTCCCATTTTACCTCCACTTATCAAAAAACTATTATTATTTTATAATTTATATATTTACCAAAAATATGTATCAATATATACGACAATTTATAAGTTTATTAACTAATATAGTATTTATATAACTGACCTTTATATTTATAACGGGTTTTCTAAATATTTTTAATTTGTTTGTATCACGTTTATTTTAGCGGTTCTCGACGACAAGACCTTACGGTCTTCTACGAGTCCCCGCGTTCTTTTATTTCTTATTTACGATTTTTTTTTGTTATTTTCTTGTAACTTCTATATCTTATTTTTTAATTTGTATATTTATAACGGAATGTTGTTTAAAATGTAATAAAGAACAAATATATATATATATATATATATGTATATATATATATATATATATATATATATATATATATATATATATATATATATATATATATATATATATATATATATATATATATATATATATATATTATTGGTTTAGCGGAAATCGCGATTTACGGAACCGATTTTTGTGGTAAAATTTTGTGACTCGTTTTTTAAACTTTTTTTTAGGTAGCGTTAGACAAAGGTATTTTAGTGAGTTTTTTTTTCTATAAACATATGTACACATAGATACTTTTTTGAAAGAAAAAAGGTTAATCTTGATTTTTATATAACTTTTATGTATGGTTACTGAGTTTTTTTTATGGATTATTTTGGTTCTGAAAAATAGGTTGGTGTTTTTACATGAATTTGTAGTCGAAGGAATATTGATCCCGGTCTATTTATTATTCAAACAGATTTCTGCATGCAGTTTCTATGCACATACCAATTTTTTTTTTTTTAAAAAAAAAGAGTGAACAGATAGGTTTTAAAGGGTTTTACTACGCATACTGCATTTTTTCGGTATTTTTAGTTTTTTTGTATATTTTTCTAAACAAAAACACCACTTTTGTGGTGTTTTTGTTTGAAAAAATATACAAAAAAAAAATTTGTTTTTAAAAGAAGAAAGGTTAAGCGTGATTTCTATATAACTTTTATGTATGGTAACTAAACTTATTTATGGGTTATTTTTCTTCGAACTTTGCATAAAAATTTAGACGATGTTCTCACTTGAAATTGTAGTAGAAGGAATGTTGATCCCGCTCTATTTATTATTTAAACAATTTTCTTCATGCATTTTCTATGCACATGTCAAATCTCAAGAACAAAAAAAAGGGAGCAGACAGTTTACTAAGTGTAACACTTTTGGTACCTAATTTCTATTTTTCTGATTTTTTTTTTCGATTATAGGGGGGAGGGGGGGGCCATTCGCAAAAAGTAATTCTGAGAAATGTTTACTCGGATTTTTACTACTAATTAATAAAATGGAAAAAATTAATGAAGTGTTGTTAGACTCTTTAACAACTAGTAAGTTAATTTTTTCATAAAAGTATTAGTAATAGTTACTTTTAAAACTACATTATGTAAAAATGATAAATGTAAAAATCTTTTTTAAATTTAAATATAAAAAATTCTCAACGTTCAAGGCTAAAACTTTCAGTAAAACTGTTGCTTTTGAATTAATTGTTAACTCAAAGTATCAATGAACAACTTTATAAAAGCGCCATACATAAATAAGTGTAAAGATCGCATACTTTATTGACAAAAACCTTGTTAGTGTTTTTTAAAATATATTATCGTCATCTTTTTATCATCTTAAAATAAAACCCTTTAATTATTGATCACAATAGCCTGTTTACACGGTCGTTCAGACTTACTAAATAAGTGGAAAGTTATTATACGCAAGCGCAGTAAAATTTGCATATTTTAAAAGTTTTAAAAATGGCTACGGATAACGAATATAAAAAAAATTCTCATTGACAACGAGCTATTTTTCTAATTTTTAGCAATTAAATATGGATTTAGCCGTTTATTAAAAGGAAATTATAATAAAAGTAACTTCTAGTACACGATAAAATGTTTCAAATTAAATATAAAACCTCTAAAAACGAATAAAATGTAATTACAGCAATAGCTTTTTTAGTGTGTTTTGTTTATCGTTTTTAAATTGTTTTTAAAAAAATTTTGAGCGTAGAAATTTTTAAATTTTAACTTTTTCAGATAGATGAACAGTTGATCTTTCTTAGAATGTTTACTGATATTAGTATTCAATTTTTTTTAAAGATAAAAAGATATTTTTTTAACATTAACTTTTAGTAAGCTGTTGCTAGGCTACTCTATAATCACAATACATAATTACATTGATGTGAGTATATATATATATATATATATATATATATATATATATATATATATATATATATATATATATATATATATATATATATATTGTATAACAAAAAATGACTTTTAAAGATATATGTGTGTATATATGTATATATATATATATATATATATATATATATATATATATATATATATATATATATATATATATATATATATATATATATATATATATAAAAGATATGTTAGTGTATTTTAAAAATAGAGTGCTATAACAGAGACAAAATTAGATGTATTTTTGCTAATTTATTAAAATTAACAAAAACACATCTAATTTTGTCTTTGACAGGCAGGCAGGATTGTTTTTATTAATACATACATACATAATAGATGTATGTATATTTTATTAATTATTTTAGCATATATTACATACATACTTAAATATGTATGTAATATATGCATGGATGCAATATAGTTATTTGCAGTTATTGTGGTTAAAAAGTCAATGGAGAGATAAACAAATAAAAAACAAAATAAATTTCTACATTCTAAAATAAATAGTTTAAACACTCCTAGTCATAACTAAAGAATATATATATATATATATATATATATATATATATATATATATATATATATATATCTACATATATATATATATATATATATATATATCTACATATATATATATATATATATATATATATATATATACATATATATATATATATATATATATATATATATATATATATATATATATATATATGTATATATATATATATATACATATATATATATATATATATATATATATATATATATATATATATATATATATATATATATATATATATATATATATATATGTATACATATATATCTATAAATTTCAATACGTATGTATGTTAGACCCATGGAAGTTGGCCTAACATACAATTTTTAATATATTTACTTTTTGTTTTTGTTAAAATCATTTCATATTTTAATACATTCGAATTTTAAAAGTTTTTTCCATTTCTAACTATTTATTGCTAAAATAATTAATAAAATACCTTATAATATTTTTTTAGTATTTAAATGAGCAAAGTTTGATCAAATCAAGGGGGCTGTTAATTTTATATGGTCATAACTTTTAGGCACAATAATACAAATAAATTAAATTAAAAAACTGAAGGTTTATTTAGTATTAGATAGAGAAACTAAGCATTTTATCAAGTCATAGTCATCATGTTTTGGCAGAGGCAGTTAGCTTGTAGAGGAATTTTTGTTAACAATTCATGAAATTTTTTGCAAAACATTTAGAATTGACCAAAGCATGACCATAATTAAATTTAGTTAAAAAAAAAAACATTTAATGTATCTTGAAATTTCTAAGACAACTTCATGTTATTAGAGTAATAACATTCTAATAATGTTATTACTCAAGATTGTGAAAATTTATAATGATATGACCTTGAGCTAATTTCATTATAAACTATTAATAAAAGCAGGTTGATTTGATTAAAATAAATAGAGATTTTTTGAGTCAAGTCTTGAATCACTTATTTGATTTGATTTAAAATGTTTAGGCTTAGCAGGGGCCTAATATATATATATATATATATATATATATATATATATATATATATATATATATATATATATATATATATATATATATATATATATATATATATATATATATCCACAACATGATATTAAATTAGTTTTTTGAGGTAGGTAAGATTTTTTAGGCCTTAAATTAGAGCACACATTGTTTTTGTCACGATTTTTTTATAAAACATTAAATTCAAAATCAACTAAATCGAAAACTAAAATGCTTTAATTTTTTTAATACAAGTAAAATCTATATAAAAACAATCGGACTAAAGTTAAGTATATATTTCAAATAATATATTAAAACAATAATTTACCAAAGAAAAACCATAAAAAAAGCATTTCAATATTTTACAGATCCACCTTTCTTAAATAAGGATTGAAGAAGGCAATTATCTAAAATTTCAATGTTTCTATCAGCATTAAGTCAACCTTCAAATAATTAATAGCATTTAAGTCCTGCATAATTCATGTAGGCCCAAAAGTCTACACTGCCATTACCTTGCTTGGTTGGTTTTCATGTACAATTCAAATCAAATTACTCTTGAGGTGATCGCCATAGCAGAACATGAAGCAATAATATATTTTTGCATATCTACCTCAACATTCATTTTGTCTGAGAATATAACATTTCACCACTTGCTGTCGTGTTTCATCAAGCAAATTAATTTTATTAATTAAAAACGTTTATCTCATTGTGTTGCCCACCAGATTATCCAGATCCATAATGTCATCTGTTTCAGTATAAGGTTTTCAAATATGTGAATATTCAATATTTAACTTATTGGCTATTTGACGAGGAGATAATACTTGGTTTTAAATAAAAATAGATTTGTAACATGTTTTTTTAGAGAATCTCAACCATGATTTTGGAGTTTCATGCTGTATTACTTCACTTGTTATGAGGCTTTTTCAATATCTAATTTCTTTGTGTTTTCATCAGTACTATTTCAAAATTAGAAATTTAGAGTTAATAAATGCTAAAGAAAATCAAATTAAATTATTAAAAAAAATATTGCATTAATTTTAAAAATAAAGCAGTAAGCATTAATTTTTAACAAACAAAAAAAATTTAAAAAAATATAGTCGATGTTATAAAGTTACATATAATTAGGGATACAAATGAAATTTTATGGTAACAACTTATCCATTAAATAAAATACACGATACTTATTAATTAGAAATAATAAAATATTTAAAAAGCTAACTAGTTTTTAAAGTAATTTTAAGCAAACAGGATATATAAGTAAGAATGCTCTAATTAATGGCCAATGGTGTATGTATCATATATATATATATATATATATATATATATATATATATATATATATATATATATATATATATATATATATATATATATATATATATATATATATATATATATATACTGTATTGTGTTACATAGTATACTATGCTTGGACATATATTATTATTTTTAATATTTTATTATTTTTCAGAGTTTGATTTATATGCATTAATTGTGTTTGCATACAATTGTTGTAATCGTGTTGTAATATAATATGCACACAAATTTATTGGATACAAATTGTATATAATATATAGTTAAATGATTATGATATACTATAAAAACTATATTTTATAGTTTATATTACCTATATTATAAAAACAAATATAAACTAAATGCTATATAAACTATGTAACATAATACATTTATATTTAACTTATATATAAATATTTTATCTTACATACTTTATAAGTAACTTGTGAACTTTTTAGCCTTTTTTTTTTTTGCATTTATAGTATAGTCATTCACATATAATTATATATTATAATTTATATTATAATCATTCACATATAATTATATATATATATATATATATATATATATATATATATATATATATATATATATATATATATATATATATATATATATATATATATATATATATATATATTAGCTATATACCTTAATATAAATGTATCATACATCTACAAAAGTAGTGTTGGGTTAATTCTATTTTTGTTCAGAAAAAAATTGAATACTCAGATCTGAAAACAATTTCAAATCAAGATAAGACTATTCAAAATAAAAAAGTAAAAATTATTAAATTGTATCGCTTAGATTTTTAGAAAAACAGTTTTGAAAATGTAAACAAATCACGCTTTTAATAGTCAGATAAATGTAGCAGAGAATCACAGTTTTTTATATATTTAAACATCTTTATATTGTTTTTATCATTTTTGAATCAACAATTCAATTATCTTTATTATTATTTCATTCTATCAAAAATATGCAAATAATAACTACTAAGTAAAACTTTAAAAATATTGTTGCTACTTGAAAAAATTTTGGTATCTAAAGGCCGTCACCATCTTTAAAATTATAATATTTGAATTTGACACTGCGCTTGCGTATAATAACTTTCCACATCTAAACGACCGTGTTTAATAGGCTAATGTAAACAATAATTAAAAGATAAAGTAGAATACAATTTACATACTCCATTATCGAAACATGTTAATTATTAAATACAAAAATAAAGTAGTATACAATAAATTAATGTTAATAGTCAATAACAGTTTTAACCTCTTTTATTAAAATACTTTAAAAACATAAACTTAATCATTAAGTTAATGTTTTTAAAGTATTTTAATAATGTTAAAGCATTACTGATAGTATAAAAGATAAAATTGATATTGACTATTAATATTCAACTAGCTGAATTGACCCGTAAAAATACGGGTCTTTGTAAGTCTATTCTACACAAACTTTTTCCCTTATTTTCTTAATCTAGCTGTCCGTATCGGTAAATACAGGTCTTTTCTTCTACTTCTATATTTATCTATTCCACGCTAATCATTTCTTTACTTGTTCCTTATTTACTTCAATATTTTTTAGTAAACGGTGGAAAAAAATTCATTAAAAAAATTTGCTTTGAGAGCAAAAAAAAACTTTAACATACGCACTTTTTCCGCATACGTATATAGCTTATTAAACCCCGTTTATTTATTTTTTTTTTTTAAAATTCTGAACTAAACTACTTCCTACTTTTAGACCAGCCATGCAGTAGCGTAGCAAAGGGCCCGCAGGGCCCGCAGCCGCGGGGAGGCCCAGAGTTATTAGGGGCTCAAGGCAACAAAGAAAAAATTTAAAAAAAAGTGTCAGTACAATAAATAACATGCGTATATCATTAGTTTGTGTTTTAGATTACCGTTTTTTTATTTTCATGTATAACTTATTTGTCTAGAAGGAAGGTAAAGGCAAGGTGGTGAAGTAATTTAGGGGCCCGGATTAAATTTTTGCGGGGGTGGGGGGCCAATTTTTTGTCGCTACGCTACTGCAGCCATGGACCATGGTTTATGGTCGCGTCCTAGCCATTTTCAATAGTTACTATTTACTATATTTATTGTTATTATATGCTTAGTTTTGAATAATAACGGTCTTTTATAGTTACCTTTGTATTAGACGGAAACGGTAATGCAATTCTTTAAAACGTTAGTCACTTAAAGCGTCAAAAGTCATGCAAAAAAATAAATTATAAATTTTGTGGTTTAAAAGTTGAAAAACTAATAATAATATAATAAAAGGTTTGGTAATTTTTAAACGTTATTATTTAGCTCTTACTTATGGTATTTATTTTGTTTTCATTTTACATTTTTAAAAAAATGTTGAAGCACCTAACTACATGCATAACTTTGATAGCTCACAAGTTAAGTGCGCAGTCATCAGAGTCGCTGTGCAATGCTTCAAATCCGCGCCTTTTTTCCATACATTTTTTTTAATTTTTTTAATCTGGCTATATTTATAGCAAAAAATTAAATATAGCGAAAAACCTTTTAATTGCTTTTTTTCCTCTGCCTCCACTGCAATACCATGTGGAGTAGCGGGACGGTTTTATCAAATTTTTTTCCTTATTAGGTTTTAGGACTTTTTTTTTAAGACTATCCGTAGCTTATTAGGACCAATTATGTGAGAACAGTATCAAAATCATGACACGCACGCAACAAATTTTCGCCCCGTTTATTGGTGTTTTTAGAAATCCAAAAAATTTATAAAATTTAAAAAGAAAAAACGGTTTAAGTGTATAACATTTAACTTGTTTAACTTTACAAATATTTTGTAATTTAAAGATTCTAAGAAAAAAATCGCTGGTGGTAAATTTGAACCACGACTATTACGTTCAGAAGCTTAGCTCGCTAACCATTCGGCCATGCTGACACATCAAATATCGAAATTTTAAAAATATATAAAAATTGTTTTAAACGGAATTGCTGTAGATCAAAAATTAAGAAGAGGTTGACGCAATGCAATTTTTAAGTCAAAGTCAAACTATAAAACTTGAAAAATGTTTCAGTATGTTTCATCATTACTTAATTACGTACGTTAGATATTTGTATACACGTTTTCTTATAAAAAAAGTGTTGCGACTCTTTCTACTAACACTTTTAAGTTCGGCATTATTATATAGAAGATAGATAGATTATAAAATAGTTTTTCACCTAAAAGGACAAACTCTATTCCACATTAACCTTATCTCTATTTCTCCCTCTAATATTTTTTAGTGATCAATAGATTATATGCTAGAAAAAAAAAAAAAAAAAAATCACATATGCACCTTTTCCGTATATTTATATTTAGAGCTTAACATGAAGAAGGTAAACCATTTAGTTCAAGACAACCTGCCCAAACCCAAATCCTCTGTTGATTTATGCACACTCACTGTGGCTAGGCGTGTAAAATAAGTAGCTAGGCAAGTTAAATAAATTAACTTGATCTGTTTTTCTGCATAAAACAAAAACAGAAAATGTGAAGTACTTGATAAAAGGAACTGTAATATTGGATTTAGTTAATTCAATACAAAGTGATAGGAAACTGCAAAATAAGGTAACAACGTGAAAATTATTGAAATACTAATTTACAACAATTTGTATTGCGTTTTATTAAAATAGCTTTATTAAATGGTATGAAGATTGATGATTCTTCTTCTTCGCCTTTAGAAAATGATTAACGATTTGAAAGACTTTTAAATTGATTATAAAAGCATTATCTAAAAACGAAATAAAATCATTATTGATAACACTGAATGCACATTTATTTGTTTTATGTTAATTCATTTGAAAAATAAAAAATACGAAACGAAATTTAGTAATATTAAAGAAATATTAAACACTTACTTTGTGAGAGTGCTTTTGGAAAAGTCTCTAATATTTGGTTAGAAGGCTGGAAATAATCTTTTTTTTAAAAAAATCAGTTTTATCAGCATTGCTCAAGATAAAAATTTTTATTGACACAAAAAAATTCGGCATTTTTTCTTAAAATATTTCTTGGCTTTTAGTGAATGATTAGGAGTAAGTTTCAGTAATGAAGCTACCCAATAATCATTTTTAACGATAGACACCAACGTGAAGGTAAGCCAAGCTGTCTATCAACACAAAACATCACAACAACATTACAGGATGACAAACAATAACACCAGTAGTGTAGGTGGGATTTTTGTTGTTTCAGATATATATTTAGAAGCTGTTGAAGAGTTTAACTTTGTTATGTCTAAAAAAATTCAGGTTAGGAAAAACACTTTTTTTAAACATTTGTTCCTAAGCTTTAACAGCATCAATTTTTTGCAAAGTATTTTAATTCTATAAACGTGAATACACTTAAGTTTGGTTGAAAGTGCTATATAAAGCATCAAAAGACCCTGCCTATGCTACTGAATACACATAGCATAAATTATTTTTACATAACACATTTGCACATAACACAAAATATTCAGATTATGTGTTTCCAGAATAATTAAAAAAGCTAGACAACACAACCTAGCTCAACACTTGTAACACCGCTTGGCACTAAACGCTGCCAAGTAACACCACAATTTAGTAACACCGCTTGGCATTAAGTGCCAAGTAACACCACTAATTAGTAACACCGCTTGGCTAGCAACACCACTAATTAGTAGCACCGCTTCTACCAGTGGTGTCATATGGGGCTTGTCTCCTCCATCTAAAGGAGGGATCATCTCCCCTATATTGACACCACCGGTAGAAAGCTCTTTGAGATATCGGACCTGGGTGCTGGGAGCAATATCGCAGGAAATCTTGATGCGCTGCTAAAAAACAAAAACAAAAAAAGAAATAAATTTGAATACAATACTGCACAAAACAACCAATAAAAATATTATTTAAAACTATTTAGACTTTAAAAAAAAACAGTTATGACAAAAAAAAATAAAAAAAAAAGTAATGTAAAAATAAGGATAAATTAAATTTCATATATACCTACACAAATACACATAACACCCATAAAACTGCATAAGCATGCAAAACAGATTACCTGATGGTCCTGCAGATATTGTTGCTATTATAGAAATAAATAAAAAATATGAACTAACACATATATTAAACAGTTATGTAATTGCATACAAACATGAAAAAAGTAATGTTTAGGTTTCAATACACATAACACTGCATAAGTATGGAAAAACTGCATAAGTATGGAAAACACATTACCTGGTGGTACTGCAGTTGATACTGTTGCTATTACGGAAATAAATAAAAAAGTATATAAACAAACACATATTAAACAGTTATGTAATTGCATACAAACACGAAAAAAGTATTGTTTAAGTTCCAATACACATAACACTCATAAAACTGCATAAGTATGCAAAACATATTACCTGATGGTACTGCAGATGATATTGATGCTATTGTGAAAGTAAAAAAAAAAAGTGTATAAAGTAACATATGTTATACATTTATGTAATTGATAACAAACATGAAAAAAGTAATGTTTAAGTTTTATTACACATAAAACCCATAAAACTGCATAAGTATGCTAAACAGATTACCTGATATTATTGCTTGAGGTGTTAATGTAGAGACAAAAAAAAATAAAGTGATGTGCAAAATAAGATATGCAATCTTTAAGTTTTAATACACATAACACTCATAAAACTGCATAAGTATGCAAAACATAATACCTGATGGTACTGCAGATGATATTGATGCTATTGTAAAGGTAAAAAAAAAATGTATAAAGTAACATATGTTGTACATTTATGTAATTGATAACAAACATGAAAAAAGTAATGTTTAAGTTTTAATACACATAACACTCATAAAACTGCATAAGTATGCAAAACACATTACCTGATGGCACTGCAGATGATATTGATGCTATTGTAAAAGTAAAAAAAAAAGTGTATAAAGTAACATGTGTTAAACATTTATGTAATTGCATGAAAACATGAAAAAAAAAAAAATTTAAGTTTTAATACACATAAAACCCATAAAACTGCATAAGTATGCTAAACAGATTACCTGATATTATTGCTTGAGGTGTTAATGTAGAGACAAAAAAAAAAAATAAAGTAATCTGTAAATTAAGATATGCTATCTTTAAGTTTTAACACACATAACACTCTTAAAACTGCATAAGAATGCAAAACACATTACCAGATGGTACTGCAGATGACGCTATAGTGGATGTAAAAAATATATTTACATAAACTAACATATACTAATCAATTAAACAGTTTATTTTAAGTGATAAAACCGCACACAAACATCAAAAAAAGTGTAATAAAATTAAACAAAATGAAACATAAGTGAACTTTGCTTACCAATTGAATTTTCTAATTTTTCTAAATAGAATAAAAAAAAACTCATTAACATTAAGAAAGAAACTAACATGCAGAATATTATAATATACATATAATATACGAAGCAAAACAAACCAAAAAAAAAAAAAAAGAAAAAAGTTCCAAAAAAAAAAGAAAAAATTAAAATAAATAAGAACATTATAGTAATTTACTTAGCTGTTGAAGTATAAGCCCTATAAAAAAAATGCTAAAAATTGTATCAAAAAAGCTAAAAGACCAAAGAGTAGACCTTTTTTTTTTTGAAAGTAAAATGCTATATCTTTATCTATAATACACAAATGAAATATAATCAAATTCTGTTTACCCATTGAATGTTCTACTTTTTCTAAATAAAATGAAAAACTTATAAACATTAAAATAAACTAACTTGCCATATATAGAATAACTTTATGTTAAATAAATATGTAATAAAAAAAATAAAAAGCATGACAACAACAATAACAAATTGCTTACATAGATTCTCAACTGAATCTTCTAATTTTTCTAAATAAAATAAATTTGAAAGTTACAAAAGTCACTTGCTGACTGACAAACTGTCACAACTGACAAAAGTCAGTTGCTAAATAACTTTAAAAAAACTAAAAAAGCATAACTATATTTGCACACAAAAAAAAAAAACAACAACAACAAAAAAATTCCTGACTTAGCTTGTCCATTACTTCCGCTAAACATTAAAAAAAAGTTATAATTAACAAATTGCTGAAATTGGTGAAATATATATCTTTGTAACATATCCTTCTCATACAAAGTTAGCTTACTTGGCAAGAGCTCTTCGGCTCTGATCTCTTGAACATCTAATATATATATAGACATAATTAATTTTTAAAATATTCACTTTTTCAATTAAACATATAAGATTTGTCTTAAATTATAAAACTGTTGCACAGTTTTATAATTTAACACATTCAGTAAATGACAAAAAGTTTCATTTTACGTGAAAGTTTAGTAGTTAAAAGACTTAAAAGTCTATTTTAGCTTAAACACGTTTTATAAAATTATAGCTTAAACACCTTAAAGCTTCTATGTGTTTTTAAGGTTTACTGCTTTACAAAAACATCAATCAAAATAGCGGAATAAACAAAAACTGAGTTTTGGGTCCACCCTCTTAAAGTTCTAAAAATTAATTTATATATTTTTTAACTTTAGTTAAATTTTAGGGTGGTGTGCTTGATTCACGGGGTTAGGGGAGGGCAGCATATCTTGGTTGATTTCAATTAAAAGCGGCTAAAATAAATCATCGTTTTATTCACACGTGAATCAAGTACAGCGTTTTTATGTTTTTAGAAATTTTAAAAAACGTTTTAAAAAATTCTCTCCGTTTGGTTTGTTATAGTATATTATATCTTTATTTTTATGTAATGCGTATAACATCTATATGCATTTAAACTTGTTTTTCTTTGTTTTCTAGAAAACAGGATAAGATTTAAAAAAAAAATTGTGTATGCAAAAGGTTTTGAACCCAAGCGAAGCACTTCAATCGCTTTGGAATGCTATATCATCTTTTTACACTATTTAATAAACAGAAAACTTATTAAACTTTAAAAAACAACATTTAATGCTTTAAAATAAAGAGATATTGTCGCAATGAAATTTTTAAGTAAAAATAAATCGGTAGAATTTGATGTCATCTACTTCATAATAATACTGATTGATAATTAAAGAACTTAAAGTTTACATATTTAGATAATTGAATAGACTTTCGTTCACATTGTTAAAAAACAAATCATAACGGATTGTGGTTCCGAAAAAAAAGGTTAATACACTACCATCTGTAATTATTGGAAAGGTCATATTTTTTAATATCAAATATATCAAAGTTTGGCGAAAAAGTGAAAACAATGTCTACCTGAATTATATGTTATCTTCCTATTTATTAGGTTTACAAATAAAACTTCCCTGATTAGTTTATAATTTATTCAAAACCCTGATTAGCTTTTAATTTATTTGCATATTAATCACCCTTAACAACAATAACCACCATAAATATATTCTTAGCATTCTACTTAACGACTTATCTAATTAGTCTATTTTGTCACTAAGTTTTTTCAAAAAAAAAAAATACACATGTATTAATACATGTGTATTTTTTTTTTTTGAAAAAACTTAGTGACAAAATAGACTAATATATTAACTGTATATCAATTTATTTATCTATTTAATTTAATATATATATAATATATAATTTAATATATATAATTTAATCTAATTAATATAATTGAAATACTACTAATCAATTAACTGATATTTTTTCTATAGCATTGTTAAAAATGGTTATATTCTGAAAGGTAAAGAAATTTATTGAAAAGAAAGTTGCACAAAAGAAAAAAAAAAACTAAATAAAAGTTACTTGTTTCAAAAAACGTTTTACGAAGAGTTTTTCCAAACAATTTTATTTTTAATTGCGTTTTTTTTTTTAATTACGTCATAAGCATATTAAGGCGTTTTGAAAAACAGTTGCTGTATATATTTATAGTAAAAAAGTTAATGTAGCAAAATAAACTTTTAATTGCCAAAAGAAAGTTTTAAAGTTTTATCTAGCTACAGGCTTTTTTTTTTTTTTTTGCCTCCACAGCAGCATCTTCTGAAGTAGCAGGGCTGTCTTGTTAAGTTTTTTCTTTATTAAGTTTCAGACAACTTTTTTTTCAGACCATCCGCAGCTTATTAGGACTAATTACATGAGCACATTAATAACATAAGTGTCTCAATTATCATAGATACGCAACATATTTTTTCTCCTAGTGATGTTTTTTTTTTTTTTTTAAATGTTTTATGAAGTTTTAGCTTTCTTAAAATCTTTTCTTTTGTGAGTGCATAACATCGTTACATATGTTTGTATATAATCTTTATAAAACTTCGAAAGTATTTTGTATTTTAAAATAATTAAAAAAATTAAAAAAAATAGCCGCCATTGGTAGGAGTCGAACCTCTAGCTCCTTGTTCAGAAGTTCGCCGCCTTATCCACTCGAGCTACACCGGCATATCATTATGTGTAGATTTTATAATAATGTAGTAATTTTTTTAAGGAAAAAATTGTTAGATCAAAATTAAGGAGAGGTTGACACAATGTAATTTTCAAGTAAAAATCAAACTGTAAAACATAATAAATGTTTCAGTATGTTTTAACATTTGCTTTAACCTTACTTAGTTTAAAGTTTACGTACGTTAGATATTCGTTCACGTATTCTTATAGTGCTGCGACTCTTTCTTGCCAATACCTCGGTTGCAATGGCTGCCAAGGGTTTCGTGTCAAATACGCTCCAAGGGACACTACTATTAAGTTTGGCAATATTATATAGAAGATAATAATTTTATCTTTTATACTATCAATATTATTTTGTATTAATAGTTTTGAATTATAATTTTCAAGTTAATAAAAAAATAATAATTATTATTAATTTATTGTTTGCTTTTTTAAGTTTGTAACAATACTCCAAGTTTGTTGTTGTTAGTAATTAGATTTTTTTTAATATTTTTATTGTTAATTTTTTGTTAGTAATTAGATTTTTGTTATATTTTCATTGTTAATTTTCTGTTTAAATTTTCATTTTGTCATTTATGATGGTAGAGTTGAAAAAAGTAAACAATAAAGAACAAGACAGAATTTATACTATTTCTTATTGGAAACAAGATGGAACTGTCGAAAGATAAAGAAATCCGGCTAGTTGCTGTTGTTATATCAGGGAAGTTTGAATTTTAATAATTGGAATATAAAGTTAGTGTAAAAATGCTCACAGTATAGCAAGTTTTGAAACCAGCAAAATAAGTACGACAAGTTTTATGGCTTGCAAATAGGTACAACAAGTTTTTTGACTTGCAAATAAGTACCACAAGTTTTGTTGCTTGCAAATAAGGTACAACAAGTTTCGTGGCTTGCAAATATGGTACAGCAAGTTTTGTGGCTTACAAATAGGTATCGGAAGTTTTGTGGCTTTCAAATAGGTACTGCAAATTTTGTGACTTGCAAAAAAAGTACTGCAAGTTTTTTGACTCGCAAGTATGGTACTGCATGTTTTTTGGCTTGCAAGTAGGTACCGCAAGTTTTGTGGCATGCAAATTGATGGTATATATACGGAACCGTCCTTAGAAAATGTGAGGCCTGGAGTAAAACATTTTTGCAAGGCCTTGAAAGTCATCATTTTAGGTGCTTTGATGAAAAAATTTTTTTTGCGTACTGCCTGAAAAGAGGTTGTATAAGTGCAAAACATAAATTTTGAGTTGGTATAATTTTGAGTTGTTATTTTCGTGTATGTTTATCAAAAGGACTGATAGCTTTATAAAATAATCTAGGATAATAACAATAAAGTTTATTCTTAAAGTTATTAAAGGCCAAATAATGTAAAATTATTAATTATTTCTGGCTGACAAGAAATAAATGAATTAAAATAACAAGTAAATTTTTTCCTTTTTTGGTTATTATTGAATAATCAGTTATAAATAATATATTATATAATTTTTTTTTTACAAAATTGTAATCTTGTTTGTACCTTTTATGTTTTCAGCAATTGATATGAAGGGTGCTCATTGGTAGGTAGATAATAAGTGTTCACACTGTAAAATAATAGACATTAATTTTATAATAGAATACTGGCAAATATTTATAATAAAATAATACAGTGTTATTAATACTGTAAAAACAATTGTTCAGGGTAAGATTTTTAAAATTCAAAAGAATGAAAACTTGATAATTCCCGAATACATTTAAAACAACTCTATACGTTATAAATGCATTCGGAGTTTTCAAATCTGATAAATAAATCTAAAAATCCTTGTATCGTAAAAAACATTGTATCGTAATTAGTTATTTGTTCAAATCTTCTGCAATAATAAAAAAATACTCCACTTTAAACATTTGCTTGGCGGATCATAGGATCTTCCTCATACTCAAACATTCTTCTTTTCTTTCTCTGCCTGGCTTTTTTGAAATTTGGCTCAACACCAAAAGTTTCACTAAGTTCTCTTACTAACAATGTTGCCGGCACAAAACCTAAATCAAAATTTCTGAAAAAACTGAACAGCATTTGAAGCAACTGCGACGCAATCCTAAGGTGCATTTTTTGATTCTGTAGGCTTTTTTTTATAACTTATATCACTCATAACTGATGGTGTTTCACTATTGTTTTTGTTTTTTTGGATCCTCATTGAACTCAACTAGTTCAACTAATGCAGTATGAACTTCCTTAATTTGATATCAAGGCGCATTTACACTTTCCAGATTACTTTGTCAAGGATTGTCACAGGACCTTTTTACAGCCAGATTTAGTACATGTTGACTAAAAATTTGTTACTGCATTTTTGACGAAGAAAAAAGTACATAAATTCTTTGCATAACACCAAAAAAACCGTAATATATTTAGATAATCATTTTGCTGCGTCCTAAAGTTGAGGCTATGGCAAGCGCAGGGCATGTAAAATGGTTTTGGACTTATTTCTAAGATCGGTGCCTATAGGCAAGAGTGGATACTTTTTGTATTGGAACCGTTGCCATACCATTGTCCCCATCAGTCCCTGATTTGCAATCCAATTTTATCTAACACTTGTAAATAAACATCAGTTTGACTTTCTCCCGTTGTTGATTTAACGTCTAAGAATCCAAGGAAGTGTTCTTTGATGCTTATCTTATTTATATATCTACATCTTCATTTTCACTCTTGCAGAACTTGCATTCATGTTAATTTTTACAAGAACTTGCATTCATATTAATTTTTACAAATCGCATGACCAATGATAACTTCTCCTTTTGACTAAGATCCGGTGTTCAGCCTATTCATTTTTTGCCTTGTTTTTATTTAACTTTTTTTATTAGTTTTTACTTACTTTTAAACTTTATTTTAAATTCATTCATTTAATTCGTTCTCATTTTTTCTTTTTAGATATTTTATTTTCTCTTCTTTTTTAGTTTTGAAAAACAAAATGAAATTTTTGCCTGATTTTTGTTCTTCTCAATCAAATTAAAGGCTCAAGATTCGTATAAACGTTAAGCCGTCGAAAAAAATATTTTTTTAATAGGTGTATTTTTATTACGAATATTTTAACGTTAATACAATGATTATTACAACTAATTTGGTTTTCTATGTTATTATGAAATCAAGTTGCTTCATTTATCAGCTTAAAAATCAATTTTCGTTTATCACGAAAAATAACTGTTCGAACTTGTTTGGAGAAAAAAAAAAACAATGTAATAGTTTTAATAATTATAACATAAGAAACAATAAGCACGTGCTTGCTAAATGAAACAAAATTGTAAAGATTCTTGTATATAATAATATTACGTTGGACCAACGTTACAATACGACACTTGCCAAACGTCGGACGTCGAAGTAGGATAACGTTAGCTCAACGGTTGGCTGTAACATCGCGCCGATTCCCAAATCCACGTTGTGGCGACGTCAGTTGCCGACCATCAGCTAAAAATTTTTTTGATGTTAATCAAACGTTGGGCCGACGTTAATGTGCTATCTGGGTAGTTATTTCGTGTAAATGAATCCCTGGTTTTTAATACTGGTATTACTTTAGCTATTTTTAATTTATTCGGTACAAATCCGAATTTTGTACGGTTCTTACCTATTATTTCTTTCAATATGTTCCAAGTTTTTTTAATATTGCTTTTGTTTTTTTGTATTCCTTGTATGTTTTTTGAATACTTGATATAGAGATTTTGTTTTGTTTTTGATGATTTACTAATTTTACTTAAGGTGGTTATCAGGTAAAAAAATAGCGATTTTTGTGAAAAAATGTGTTTTTTAGTTTATCAGCCAACTTTGTTTAAAATTTAATTGGCTTTTTAACCATATATAACATGATATGGGTTAATTAATAAAAAAATGTAAAAAAATTGTTTTAGTTGGTAAGAGTAAAAAAAATTTACTTAACAACCGCATAGCAACCAATAATTTTTTATAGATATATTACCCAAAGACCTAGATTTAAACAATTATTTCTTTTCATGGGTCTGTATAATTAACTAAACTTTTGAACCAGAGTTATTTTTAGCAAAGCCGTATGTTTTGATGTTATTTGTTAAGCAGAAAGAAAAAAGTTTAAAGTTGTTAAAAAAAGTTTTATTATGGCAAAGAATAAAAGTTTTAAAAATAGAAAAGTTAAACGAGTTTTTCAAGGTAATAGATATACTAAGAAAACAGTTGAGGTTTTTTTGCAACAGCCTTCAGCTGTAATAAATTACAATGATGGTTTGAGAGGTTTCACAAGAATTTTTGATTATTTGCAGCTCTTGCCTGGAAGTTTTATGATCCAAGGATCGTGGAAGAAGGATGTATCAAGAGTAAAGAACACGATTAAAAATTCAACTCCAAAGCAAAAAAGGGCTAGAAGGAAAAGGAGATGTATCAGGAAGGGTTATATTGATAAGGAGAAAGAAAAAGAGGGAGTAGACTCTTATATTACAGGAAATTTTTAATTAATAAATTGTTTTTAAACTTTGAAGCTTGATTTCTCAATTGTTTGTTTTTGCCTGACTGCAATAAGCGAATCATTCATATCTTTTTAACCAGATATGCAATTGAGTTCAAATTTTCAGGGTTGTTTCTTTATAGATAGAACTGCAATAGCTTACTAGAACTAATCTTAAGCTTGTTTCCATTTGAATATATTCATATTTTACCTTTTTTTTTTGTATCAATAATTTCCGTTAAAATTGAAAAAGCTGCCATTTTAAAAATAATAATTATTTTTAGTTTTTCTAGTAAGCTTTTGTTTAATACACTATAATCTATCAGTGTTGTAAGTTTTGGCTTATAATGTCATAAAGAGGCTGAGAAAATGTTGTTTTCTTTTTTCATTGATTTTTTTGCAATTTATGCTGATTCAGCAAAAAAAAAAAGGAAATTATTTTTTTTTTATCATTTTTAATTATATTAATAAGTATGTTTCTTTTAAACTAACTTTGGTATATGATTAAGTTGGCAATCAAAAAATAATTTTTTTACCTGATAACCACCTTAATTTACTTTACTAATTTTTTTTTTTTTTTTTTCTTTTTTTTTTTTTTTAAATTTGTTTACATTAAAATGTCAAAGTACAATTATATATGCCATATATATATCGTGTTACAATTAAATTCGTGTTACAACATTTATTAACTAAATTAAAATAAGAAAAAACACGGACATACATATATAAATATAAGCATATATACACATACAAATGCGTAGATGCGCACATACATAAACTGCTTACAATGAAACATAAGCTAGGATCTGAAAGAAGATCACAAGATCTTGTCATCAGAACCTTATAAATCACAAACAAGCAAAATAAATACCAGTATAAGATACTAAAAAATAAAGTAAAAATTAAAATAAAGAAAGTACTGAACTCAAGTTGTATAACAATTTTCAAAATATAAGAAGTATCTGAGTATATTATCAAGTGAAATAATACATTTTTTTAGATTGAGCTTGAAAAGGTAAAAGGAAGTTGGTAAATCAAAATTCTGCAAAACTATATTATTCCATAGGTGGGGTCCACGATAAGCAATGCAAAATTGATTAAATTTTGTGTGACAAAATGGTTCTTTTAAAAAGTTTATGCTTCTCATGTCGTATTTGTTGTTAGGTTTGAGTTTGAAAGTATTATTAAAAACGGTAGGGGATTTATTATTTCTCCATAGATATACAAAACATAAAACTTTAAATACATTGAGTTCAAATAAATTTAACAATCTCATTTCAGTAAAAAGAGGTTTTGTGTGTGTAAAACGATCGGCATAGTTAATTATGCGGATCGCATGCTTTTGACGACGATAAAGAAGTTTTAACTTACTTTTTACAGTACTCCCCCAAGCAGTGTTGGCATAATTTATGTAACTGTGGATAAAAGAGTAATAAAGTTGTTTTAAGCAATTTTTATTTAGGTAGTTACGAGCTTTATATAGAATCCCAATGTTTTTTGAAATTTTAGTAGATATATAATTAATATGTTGATTCCAGGAGATGTTTTCATCGAGATAAACACCTAAGAATTTTGTAACGGAATTATTTTTTATTTCAATTTCGTCAATAAAAAGTTGCGGCAAATTTATTGGTAAAAATCGCTTTTTTGCATGCAAATGGAATAGAGTCCATTTGGTTTTATTAATATTTAAAGTTAGCTTATTACATTTAAACCAGTTTGATATATGTTTTAATTCTTTATTCATAGTAGTAAAGAGTTCGTATATATTACTGTTTGAGAGGAATAGATTAGTATCATCTGCGTACATAATGCTTATAAGGTTAGAAGCTTTATTCAGATCATTTATATATATCAAGAAAAGTAGGGGCCCGAGGATTGAACCCTGAGGAACACCGCAGACGATATCAAGACAATTATTTTGATAGCCGTCGTTACTAATTACAAATTGTTTTCTTTTTGTTAGTAGCTTCTAAACCATTTTAAGGCAATACCATTAATTCCATAATATTCAAGTTTTTGAAGCAGAATGTGATGATCTAACGTGTCGAAAGCTTTTGATAGGTCAATGAAGATACCTAACAAGTACTGCGATTTTTCAAAAGATTTTGAGATTTCATGCACAAACTGGATTATTGCATGCTCTGTTGAGTTATCTTTTTTAAAACCAAATTGTTTGTTGTACAGTAAGTTATTTTTGTTGAGATGCTTGTATGTTCTATTAGACATTATTCTTTCTAAAATTTTTGAAAATACCGAAAGAACAGAAATGGGTCGATAGTTGCTAATATTTGATCTGTCACTTTCTTTAAAGATAGGAGTAACTTTAGCAACTTTTAATTGTTCTGGAAAAATTCCTTGATTTATAGAAGCTCTAAAAACTTTAAAAAGAATATGTTTTAATATATCGAAACAATCTATAATTACGTTTCCATTAATTTTATCTGCTCCTGTTGCTTTGTTTCTTTTCACAGAATTCAAAACTACTTCAAATTCCTCAAAAGATAATTCTGAAGATAACTTATCAGAGCAAATGCAATTATCCATAGGTACCAGAAAATCATTAAAAGAAGCCGTCGTATTTGAAATCCTATTTGATAAGGAAGGACCAATAAAAAATATATTAAATTCATGGGATATGGCTCTTGGGTCATATAAACTTATGTTATCAACTTTAATCATCTGCGGCAGAAAACCTAAGCACGATTTTTGTTTTCCAGTAATTTCTTTCATAATTTGCCATGTGCGTTTTAAATCGTTTTTAAATTTATTAATTAGTTCTGAGTAGTAAATTCTTTTTAAGTTTTTACGTATTTTTTCAAATAGATATTTGTAGTTTTTGTATATTTTTTTCGCTAGCAGATGTTTTTGTTTTTAAATATTTAATATACAACTTCTGTTTAATTTTTGACGATTTTTTTAATCCCTTCATAATCCAGGGACTTTTTGAGCTTTTGTTAATTTTTATTATTTTTTCAACAATTGGAAAATTAGCGTCGTAAACGGAAAACAATGTTTTAAAAAATGCTTCGTAGATGTTATTTGTATTGTCATTAAAATCAATATGATTCCAATGGAGCAAAGATAGTTGATCTTTAAATAGCTCAAAGTTTTTTTTGTTTAAAGATACGTTTTCTTACAACTGTAGGGGTGTTAATATTTTTTTCTAAATTTGAGTTTATAATAAGGAATATAGGAAAATGATCGGATATATCAGTTTTTAAAATACCTTTTTGAATATCTTTATTAAAAATATCAGTTGTAATGATATTATCTATTAGGGTAGCCGAGTTTATTGTTACCCTAGAAGGGCGATTAATTAAGGGTATAGAACCTGTTTCAAAAATTGTGTCATAAAAATTTTTAACTTTATACTCATCGTTATAAAGAAAACAATTCATATTAAAGTCCCCAATTACAAAGCTCTTTTTTTTTCTGCGTCGCTGGTATTCACGATATGTTGTAAAAACATGCTTAAGTTTTCACTCACGCCGTCAGGTGGTCGATAACAACAGCTTAGTATAAAGGTTTTTGTTTTTTCGAGTAAAAGTTCAATTGTTAAAACTTCTTTATTGCCATCGGAGACGCTTAAATCGTTTCTCATATTATAAAAGATACTTTCATGAACATAAATTAGAAGCCCTCCACCTCGTTTACTCGTTTTTCTTTCTTGTGAGATAACTTTAAAATGAGGAATATTAAAATTATTGTCAAAATCGTTTAATGTAACCCATGTTTCAGTTAAACAAATGATATTAAATAGATTTTTTGTTTCTTCTAATAAATTTAAAAGTTTTTCAAAATTCCGATTTAAGCTTCTTATATTGAGGTGGAGAATTCTAATTTGATTGGAACTTTTTTTAATTGCATTCTGAAAAAGAAAACCTTCAAGCTCTTTAGGATAAAAATAAGCACAATCCGTAAAAGTATCGTAATAAAAATTATTATCTGGGTCTATGTTTTTATCAGAGGAAGAGTGGTTTCCTTCAAAAAAATTAAAAAAAATGGATTCAAAATCGTTCATAAAAGCCATGATTATTAAAATTAGGTTAAGGTTTCTTTTTTAGAATGCGTAATTCGATTATTTGTTTCGAACGTTTTTTAAAATATTAGTTTTAAAAGAAATAGTCAGGGCGCTACATGTAAAAAAAAAAAGAAAACTAAACATTTTGTGTGAACATTCTAATTTTTGTACAGATGTTTTCTATATGTTTTAAGAAGTTAAAAAATCTTTACGGGCCACTTGGAAACTGCTTATAACTTTATTTATTGACAAAAATAGTAGAAGCTAAGCGAAGCGATTTCATCTTAAAATTTCCGCCATGTTGTTTAAAAATCAAAACCGCAAAGCATTTATTTCAGTTTTTACAAATTATTTGCAGGGGGGTAACAATTTTTAAAATAAAAAGTTTTTAAAATGTTTTATTTAATTAATAACATTAAAATTTTCTAAAGCTTGTTTGAAATAAAATTTTATTCATTATTTTTGTTTAATTAACGTTTTAAGACTAAAAATTAGTTTTAATGGTACAATTTGAAAAAGCAACCGCTCCCGTTTCGTGTCTACTTAAAAAATGTTTACTTTTTAAAAACTGTTTAATAAATAAACGTGTTTATTTGTTTTTATTTATTTAAAATTATCTAAGTAAATAATGTCAAGTGAAAATAAAAGTCTCAGTTTAGTTGCTACAAAAATAATTAATAATGCTTGCATACTTCATCAAGGAAAAGATACTAATTGTATTGACAAGCTACGTGGGTTTACTGAAAATGCGCTTTCGAAAGTGAAGAATGCTAGGTAAGTTACTTATTAAATGCGCAACTTAATTCATCTCTATAAAATTTTTAAAACAATTAAAAAATCACTAATAGCATGGATTTGTAAATAGTATTATATATATTTTTTATTATAGTCAGATTCGACAAGACTTTAAAATTATAAGTGTTCTAACTGATACATGCCCAACAACTCTCATGTTTCATCAAAGATGTTACGACAAATACGTACATATAAAAACAATAAGCAATATACAACATAAACAAGGTAGAGCAGAAACAGCCCACGATAGTGTATGCGTGGTTGATAAATTCACATCTGAGCGCAGAACCTCAACTCGAAAAAGAGATAGATCAGGTAAATTAAAAACCTTTGGGCGGGAAATACAAATCAAAACAAGCTACCCTCAGTTTTCCTTTTTTGACTGTTATATGTATTACCCTATTTTAAAGGTAAAATAACTCCATTGTTTTAGGAAAAATTATTGCAGATAAAGAATGCTGCATTTGCTATCGTAAGAAGACAAATAAAGATAGGAATGGATATGAAGCGCTAACAAAGTGCGTAACAGAAAATGCTGCAAAAACGTTAAAAGAAAATGCCTTATGTAAATCTGATATCCCAAGACTCATGGCTAGCGTATCGGGCGCAGAGTGGCAAAGTATTATCTCCTTAGAGTTACACTATCATCGATCTTGTTATGTTAACTACACGAGACCCCTTAGAAATCCTTCTGTTATTACAGAAAATACAATCATGTCTTTGCTTTTTGACTATGTAAGAGAGCACATTTTAAACAATTTAGAAATTATAGAAACAAGCAAACTAATTGAATTTTATAGCGAAAACTGCACAGATAGAGAAAAAATTCCAGATAGCAGGACTTTGCAGGATTCTGTTGTTGCACAATTTAAAGGGTCTGTTCAGTTGTGGTCACCAAAATACGGCTATTCTTTTTTATACAACAATACCATTGAGAAGGGAAAAATCATTGAAGTTCTTTTAAAGAAAATTGAACGCTTAGAAAAAAAGAATAATCCAAAACCAATCGAACAACTTATTGATCAAGTTGCCCAAGAGATTCGCAATGAGGTTTTATCTATGGAAAAAACATACTTTGATTGGCCTCCTAATGAGGACGAATTGCTACGAGTCAAGACTAAAATTCCTCCTCTTCTCCGTCGACTTTTTGCAAAAGTTCTATTTTGTGCTAGAGTGAGCAACAAAGGGCTTGTAAAAATAACTTCTCTTTGTGAAGATGTAATTTATAATATAACAAACGGCGATCATCGATGCTCTAAACACGTGTTACTTGGCTTAAGTACCAAACGAAAAACTGGGTCAAAGGAATTGATCAAATGGTTAAATAAATTAGGACATGGAATTTCCTATGATGAAGTAAACTATTTAGAGACAACTCTTGCACAAAATGCAATACAAAATCAAAATTTAAAAAGTTTTTGCCCTTCTGTTCTCCAGCCCTCAAGATTCGTGACCTTCGTCTGGGACAACAATGACATAAATCCCGAAACATTAAACGGAACCTCTATGCACGTTACTAATGGCATTGTTATTCAGTTACAAAACCAAGTTGATCAAGTACACAAGGATCGTGTAAATGAAAAGGTTACAAGAGACAGAGAAAGATCTTTTAAAGCAATTGAAAATCAGTTGCCGCTGTATGTCAAGCATAATCGCGAAGAACCAGATCACTTACGTCATTCAAACGCAATATCAAGAGACACTAAGTTACTGGAAGTGTCAGAGAAGTTGGATTTTTTTTGGACATTACTATATTATTTTTCTGATCATATCCCTAGTTGGACGGGGTTTAATTATCTAATTACACCTAAAAAGACACCTGAAGATATACACACTATTAGCTATCTCCCAGCTATTAACTCATCGCCTACCAACTTAAACACTGTGCTTGAAGTTCTGCTCCATTCCAAAGCTAAAGCCGAAAATCTTGGTCTTACAGAAACTGACGTTGTAGTGGATCAAGCTATATATGCCAAAGCGGTAGAAATTCTGATGAATCCTAGCTACATTGATCTTAAAAGGTTTATTGTCCTCCGAATGGGTGTATTTCATATATCTTGTATATTTCTAACTGTTATTGGTAAAAGGTTTAGTGATGCAGGATTGCAAGATTGGATAATTGAAGCTGAATTATGTGGTTAGTTATTTTTTACTTATTCAAAATTTTCATACATTACATTACGTAGTTAAATGTTGCTTTTTACCAAGTAAGTGAAAAGTATCTAATATTTATATATGTGTTTTATAAAGGTAAAAGTTCTGTGGACCGTATTTTGAAAGGAAAGCATTATAACCGTGCCGTCCGAATTTATAAATACCTGTACAATGCACTGACACAGTTGAGGATAAAACATTTTGAAAGTTGGTTAATTGAAAACAATCTTTCTTCATTGAATCACTTCGCTTCTTCACCTGAAATCATTAACTGTTTAAAGGAGGTAAGTATTTGCGCCGTAACATAAGATGGATTATTTTTTAGAAATTTGGTTTTGATACCATGACTATATTTTTATTTTTTCTAGACAAATTATGACAATTTAAAATTGTTGTTTGATGATGACTTCTGCAAAGCTGTAGATGACCACTCAAACGTGTTAAAAGATATAAAAATTTCCGGACCAACTTCCGCATTTTGGTTTTCCTTTATCGAAATGTTAAATATTTTTTTTGCTTTGCTACGTTCAACGAAGGTTGGTAACTGGAATCTTCATTTGGAGGCAACACGCCAAATGATACCGTGGTTTTTTGCATATGATCATCCAAATTATACTCGCTACTTAACTTTTTATTGGACCGAAATGACTCAACTTCCTAAAACTCATCCTAGTGTTTATCAACAATTTATGTAAGCTTGTATTAAAAATACTTTTTTATTTGGAGTTTAAAATTTGTAAAAATGCATTTAAATAACTGCTTTATAATGTTATATCTTTTTAAAAACAGGGATGGAAACTTTTCAGTAAGAAGAACGAGCGGTACATTTAACAAAATTCCATCTGATCAATGCATTGAACAAACAATCAATCGCGATCAGAAATGCCGCGGGGGAATAAAAGGTTATAGTACGTGTGAAGGAACCATCCAACGCTGGATACTAACAAGTCATACCGTTTCAAAATGCATCTCAATTTTGCAAAATAACTTAGGAATCACAACTAGAAAACAATCACCAAAAGATCTAAAACCATCAAGAAAAGATTTCAACAATGGATGTGTAGAGAGAGCGTTGATGCTAATGAAAAATTGGGGAAGTCCTTTCAAGCAAAGAGATTCTTTGGTTAATATTTGTTCTGGAATAGAAGCACCTGATGAGTTAGAAGAACATTTATTGAATGCACAATCCATCGGAGAAACAGAGTTCCAAAAGTTTTTTAAAGAACGCATTCAATCTTCGACAGTATCTTTTTACGCTCCAATC
Organism: Hydra vulgaris; assembly: GCF_022113875.1. Classification (NCBI taxonomy): domain Eukaryota; kingdom Metazoa; phylum Cnidaria; class Hydrozoa; order Anthoathecata; family Hydridae; genus Hydra; species Hydra vulgaris. The sequence goes on along the minus strand of NC_061156.1, from coordinate 54,602,716 downwards.
AAAATGTGTCGCCTGCAAACATTTAAAAATTTGAATCTGAAAAAAATTTATCACGTCAAAGAAAAATCGTACACAATCACATCAGAACGAAGCATGTTTGGGAGATTATTAGTTATTGCGAAAAGTAGAGAAGGTCTAACTTTGAAACAAATACTATGCTATTCTTTGAGTCCCATTCCATGGGCATTAGGATTACCTGATGGTAGCTTTGTGAAAACAAACAAAATGAATCTTCTTTGTGAGTTTAACTTTATTTTACTTATACCTACAAATAAATCATCTAGTTCAATTAACAGCTTGACTTGAAATAATAATGTAACTTTTTTAGGTGCAATAGAATCTTCGGTGGATCGAGAGCACTTTGAAGAATTTGTTTCACAGGTTCCTCAAAATGCTGCACATGTTTTTGATGGAATGGCAATTCTGCAGCAGCTTGCTAACATAAAGCTCAAAACTTTTGGAGATATTTCAGAATTTATTTTAAATCTAATTCTTAAAGGTTCCACTATATATTTTGTCACTGACCAATACCAACCAGGATCAATAAAATCATTCGAACGTGCTCGAAGAAAAAAATCAGGATCTCTACATTTTAAGATTCAGCGTAGAGAACAAGCAAGACCTAATCAATGGCAAAAATATATGCAAGATGCGGACAACAAGGTCGATCTTATTACATTTCTACTAAACGATTGGTCACATACGGAAATGTTTGCATTAAAACTCACTGGGTATATTCTCTTTGTAAACTTGCAGTCTCGTTTTTATAAATTGACATGTGAGGTTGGTGGTCAGGTTAGCTAATAGTTTAATTTTTGTTTACGCTGATCTAAAAATCTTTTGTATAACTCTTGTCTTTAAAAATTACTAGATGTACTTTATAATTCCTTGGTAGGAGTTATCTCTGTTTTTGTAACGCATCTTATAAATATAAATATTTAAAGGTTACCAGCGAGGAAGTTGAATCACTGCACACAAATCAAGAAGAAGCTGATACAAAAGTATTCTTGTGCTCTAAGCACGCAGCATCTATTGGCTTTGATAGCGTTTGCATTCACACGGTTGATACAGATATTGCTATTTACGGTTTGTACTTCCAAAATCAGCTTCCCATACATTTTTTTGTGGATATTGGCGTTTGTAATTCAAGACGAATTCTTGATATAAAGATTATTGCCTCAAAGCTAGGTACTGATTGTTGTAAAGCTCTTCTTGCTCTTCATGCATTTAGCGGGAACGATTACACAAGTGCCTTTTACGGGATCGGTAAGGCAAAGTTTTTCAAACTAATGAGAGAGTCTGAAGAGTACAAGTCAATTTTTTCCAAGATTGGCGACACTTTTACCTTTGATGCAACCCATTTTGAGTATATAGAGAAGTTTACATGTCAATTATATGGCTTAAAATGCAATAATACGAATGAAGGAAGATACATAAAGTTTATTGCCAAGAAAGAAGCTCCGGAACCTCAAAAACTTCCACCTACTCGGGATTCTCTTATGTGTCACTGCAAGAGAGTTTCCTATGTAACAGCAGTTGTTAAACGATCGTTGGAAGCAAATCCCGATATTCCAAAACCTAATGGACATGGGTGGAAAGAAATTGGCAACCAACTTGAGGTTGAATGGATGCTTATCCCACCTGCCCCAGAAGATGTTTTGCAGTTAATTTCCTGCGCATGTAAAAAGTCAAAATGTGAAACACGGGTGTGTATTTGTCGATTGCATGGATTAAGTTGTACGGAGTTGTGCGGCTGTTCGTATTGTGAAAACAAAAATGATTCTTACGATAGCTTGACAGAATATTCCTCGAGTGATTCTGATGCAAGTTCAGAATTTTCTGAAATTGAATAAATGTGTTTATTAAAAATAATGCTCATATTAAAAAAATCTTGCACCCCCCCCCCAAATTTAAAAACAATAAAACTTTGGGGGAGGGGGAGGGGGAAGAGAAGCGCGGCTTCTTGCTCCTCCCCCTTAATCCCCTTCCTCTGTGACCTATATATATATATATATATATATATATATATATATATATATATATATATATATATATATATATATATATATATATATATATATATACATGCACACACACAAACATACGCGCAAAATACAATTTCTTCATTATGTAAGCACGTCATCAAAAAGGACCCTCGAGTCCAATAACTACTTACCTGTTAAAAATCTGTACATGAGGTATTGATACTTTTTATTCAGAACGAGTTTACCTAACTTTTAACATAAATTTTTATTTTTTAATTTGACTTTTAAAAAAAATTTATAGTGTGACGTCATCAGTACCAAATAATGCCCCGAATTTGACCATTAAGCATTTTCAGAATGGCCCGTAAAGTTTTTTTCATTTAGGACATCAACCTTGAACTATTTAATTAGTTTTTGTAATGTCCACATCATTTCCAAAAAAAAATTACACGTAGCGTCCTGACTAAAATAATTTTATCGTAACGAACCGAAACATTCTCACCGTTTAAACCTCGTGTTTTTACTTCCGCAAATAGTTTTTTTCTGATTGCAACTGTTTCGCGAGAAAAATCCTCGTTTACATAAATGTTTGTTCCTCTGAGACGAGCTGATTCTTTCAAAATTTTAACTTTGTCTTTGTATTGTTGTAGTTTTAAAACTATCACCCTCGAACGTCCATCTTTTTTTGGCCCAGTGCGATGTGCTCGTTCAATTTCAATACTCTTTATACCCAGTTTTTGTAGAAAAAATGAATGAACTTTTTCTTCGGTTTTGTCCCAAGATTCTACTTCGTCTTCACATATTCCCTCAATTCTTAAGTTATTTCTCCGCGATCTATCTTCGAGGTTACGGATTTTTTCGTTTAAAAATTCATTATTAGTTCTTTCTTTCTCTAATTGTTTGTTGATGTCGATTTTGTTTAAAAAATGTTTGTTGTTACTTTCAATCTTTTTATCAATTACGTGTTCGTTAAAGTTTAAACTTTCTTTTATATCTTCAATCTCTATTTCAATTTTTTTAATCTTGTTTGCATTTTGAGTGATATTTTTCTCAAATTTATCCAATCGTTCGTTTAATATTTTTGTATTTGCACTAATAATATCAATTACTGTTTTTTCTTGGTTTTTTAATAAAACTAAAGTTTCCTTTTTAAAATCATTAAGCATTTCTTTCATCATTTTTTTTTATTTCTTTAAGTGTTACAGCCATACCTGATGTTGATAGGATCTTTTTACTTAGTAGATTCGTAGGTTTTTTAGTTGTTTTTTTATTTTACTTCGATTCCGTATACTTTATTTATTTATTTACTTTTTTCTAGTCGATAACTTTTATTTAATTCAGTAGTAAATGAATCGTTAGTTATCCATGGACGTTTTAAATGAATCGTTAGTTATCCATGGACGTTTTAAATGAATCGTTAGTTATCCATGGACGTTTTAAATGAATCGTTAGTTATTCATGGACGTTTTAAATGAATCGCTGAAAAGTCATGAAAACTAAAAAAAGAGTTAATTGTTTTGATGTTTTAAGAACAGGTTTCAACTATTTATAAAAAAATTAGACATTTCAGATGCTTGGTTACCACAGTAACTGCAATCAATTGTAGAGCTGTTCGTGCTAGAAGGAGATAAGTCACTGACTTATCTCCTTTTAGAATAAAAATTCCTATTATGCCGTTTATCATCGTATATATTATTTATTTACATCATCATATTTAAATCCTATTGAAATTATGATAAAGCAGCTGTTAAAAATAAGTTAAAAATAAACAGCTGTTAAAGATAAGTTCAAAAATGACTCCAAACGTACATGGGAAATAATAAAAGAAATAAGCGGAAAACAAAAAGACTGCTCAGGTTTTCTTCCCTAAGTCATCAAGGTTGATAACAGAATCATCTATGAACAAAAAGAAATAGCTTGTGAGTTTAATAATTTTTTTGTTAAAACTGGTTCTGAACTGGCCAATAAGATTCCTATGACGCAGGCTATATTTGTGTGATTTTTTAGTACCGATGAAGGATTGCATTACATCTGGGGAGTTGTCTTCTAAATTATCATTTGAAGAATTTAAAATAGCATTTAAAACTCTGAAAAAAAATAAAGCTACTGGAGCAGATGACATTAATGGTAATATAATTCTAAACTGTTTTGAACAATTAAAAGATATTCTCTTTAAAGTTTTTAGCGCGTCAATTAATCAAAGAATTTTTCCTGAACAACTAAAAATTGCAAAAATTGCCCCACTTTTTAAAGAATGTGATAGGGCTATTATTAGCAACTAACGACCCATTTCTATCTTACCTATATTTTTAAAAATATTAGAAAAAATTATGTATTAGTGTCTATGATTATTTTCAATGCAATAACCTACTATATAGCAATCAATTTGGCTTTAAAAAGCACAACTCCACGGAACATGCAATCATTCAATTTGTACGCGAATTTCAAAATTCTTTGAAAGTTCCCAATACACACTAGGTATCTTTATTAACCTATCCGAGGCTTTTGATACAGTAGATCACACTATCTTACTGCATAAGCTTAAATATTATGACATAAGCAAAAAAACTTTAAGGTGGTTTGAAAGCTACCTATCAAACCGTAAACAATTTGTTTCTTGTAAGGATGATTGCCGAAAAAATTTATTAGATATATCATGCGGTGTTCCTCAAGGCTCTATATTGGGGCCCCTCTTATTCTTGATTTACATTAATGACTTAAATAAAGCCTCAAATCTACTTAGCATTATGTTCGCTGATGATACTAACCTATTCCTTTATGATACTGACATCTCCAAATTGTTTTGTAATATGAATGACGAATTTAAAAAATGTCTAGCTGGTTCAAGTGTAACAAATTAACTCTTAATACTAATAAAACAAAATGGATTATTTTCCACCCGCTTCAAAAAAAAACGTTACCTACCCATAAATCTGCCTAAAATATTTATTAACCAAATTGAGATTAAGAGGGACTCTGTCATAAAGTTTTTAGGAATCTACCTTGATGAGAATATTACATGGAAACAGCATATTGATCGTATGTAACAAGATTTCTAAAAATATTGGAACTTTATATAAATCTAGAAATTATCTAAATAAAAAAAGCTTGACCCAACTCTATCATTCGTTTATCCAAAATTATATAAAGTATGCAAATATTGCTTGGGGAAGTGCTGAAAAGAATAAGTTGAAACGTCTTTTTTCTTGTCAGAAACACGCAATTCGTATTATTAATTTTTCCGATCGTTTTACTCATTCAAAACCTTTATTTAACGAAATGAGAATACTTAATATTTATGAAGTGAATTTATATAATACTCTATGTTCTGTATATATGTGGAAAAATAACTTATCTCATGACGTTTTCAAAAATATTTTTACTTTGAAGCCAGATTATGTATGTATACTGGTATATATATGGGCAGGGCCGGCGCGAGTAGATGTCACGTAGGGGGGGGGGTACCATTTTACACTAAAAAAAAAAGGTCCTCGTTTTCCATAATTTGCCGACTGCCATTACGACATTTGCCGATTGTCTAACCTATATCGAAAGGATCGACATATTTTTTTTTTTTTTTGTATGTATTTAAGTGCTCCCAGATGTCCTTGCGGTCTTATCACAGAGAACCGCGAGTAAGCATTTAACAGGAAGTTCACGACTCCTTCCATACTCAATGTCAGCTAGAGCTGGCGTTGAACCTCGGACCTCTGGGGTCTAAGCCAGAACTCTAACCACTGCGCCACGGCTGCTCTATAATTTGCCGACATTTGCCAACTAACTAGTCTAAAAGGGTCCGATTTGCCGACTAAGGGTCCAGTTTACCGACTAAAAATCATTGATGGGGGTGTCGCACACCCCCACACCCCCTATCGCGCCGGCCTTGTATATGGGTGTATATGTGCTGTTACTATGGGTGTGTGTGTGCTTGCAGTCTATGTATATTCAAAAAAAAAAAAAAAGAATAGTGCTGCATAACCTCTGGCGTAGAAATACCCAACTAAAACTGATTGACAATCAGTTGGGCTGCTTGGCAATCGTTATTGATTGAAAAAAGGATTCAGTGATATCACCTATCATTGCTTGAATGGTAAAGATGCAAACACGATATATACTTTAAAAAAAAAAAACAACTATATTAGAACAAGAGGTAATTATCAACAAGAATTTCCACCCCAACCTGATTTTATTTTCTACAATTTTAATTCAAGAAATGTTCAATTCAATTATTATTTTTTTTAATCTATTCGATTTATATTAACATCACCAAAATACTATGACGTCATCAAACACATCAATAAATATACTGTAGCATATTAATTATTTTTAACTATTCTTTGCAACGGTATATATAATTATTTATCAAAACAGATCCAATTCAAAAGCGAATAAACATTTACAAAAAATCAATAGAAATAAATTCATTTAAAGCGTTTTGATTACAGCGCCTCTCTACGACAAGACCTCAAGGACTTCTTCGAGTTTCCGCATTCTTTATTCCTAATTTTTATTGTTATGTTTATTGTTATATTTCTATTGTCAACGAAATCTTTATTGCAAATATTATTATTATTTTTTATGTCTTACGTTTTATTCACATAAAGTTGTAATAGAGATTGTAATAATGATTGTAATATAGAATTAAAATAAAAAATACGCATTTGACCACAAGCCACACTAGAACTAAATAGTTTAATCCCAGCCGGCACAATTCAGAAAATAGTTAAGGTGAGTTTCCACTCGTCCGTTTTTTCACGGGAACGGGATAGGAAAGGGAGAAATAATCACGTGAGTATGCGTAGTTTTTCTTTGGACATATTAAACTTATACTACGCATGCCCACGTGATTAGTTTTCCCGTCTCTTTCCCGTTTCCGTGAAAAAACGGATGTGTGAAAACTCGCATTGACGATTGATTTCTGTTGCGTTTTTAAAACCTTCTAAAACAAAAATAACAACACATATCAAAAATGGTTTTTTTTTCCGTGAAATTAACTATTACCATTTACCATAAATACCAGATAAAGTATTAATGGTTTCACCGTTATGGAAATGTAGTATTATATTGTAATAACTTTCCGTAAGGAATTTGAATCCACTGATAAAAACATGCGACATTTAAATTTGACTTTAAAACCTCAAAAAACACGTGTTAAACTCTAGTAAAACTGCCCGTAATATACCCGTGCTTTTGGTTTACGCCTGGATCGTGAAAAACACGTGCCTATATAGGTTTTATTTCCGAAAAAGAAACTAGTGCCGGTAGGGATGCATTTCTTGTAAAAAACAGTAGTTTAAATTTATAAATTAAAATTTATTAAAAATACTTTTATTGTAACATCTTATCAGATCGATAGCTTTCACGAACTGACCGACATAAATACAGTTATTAAAAAAAATTCCCCTCGCTCCTTCTCTTTTATTTGAATATACTTTTATGTTTAGCTTTATATCTTGCATTCTTGTAGTCTTATGGTATTGTATTTTACTGCATTGCTTAACCCAAATAAAAATCTACTTTATAAACAAACTTTATGTTTTGTGTTCTTACTCTTATAATGAAAATACTGTTTCTCAAATGTACATTGGTTTACCCCGCAGGTACACTTTTTTACCCCGCAGGTAACTTTTTTTGTATTCAATATTACTAATAGTTTTGCAATTTCATTTTCACTGATAAATTTTTTAATAATACGCAGTATAAAAGTATTAAAAAATCAACGAAGAGGATCAAATGGTTATAGTAAATCATTTCCATACCTTTAACACTAAAGGTAAGCAGAATTTGTTCCTACAATTCTTGTTTCATTGAGAAGTACAACTAAATTTGCGGTACAAAAAGTTAAGTCTTCAGACATTTTAGACTTTAGGACAAGGTGACCACAATTTTACAAAAAAAGTTGTGTTTTTGATGAAACCAAAGGTAAGATGAAAGGCAAGTTGAAAATGACAAAAAGCAGGATATTTCAATGAGCAAGTTTATGCACTGCACATATAATTTTCATCTAAGGTTAGTGGCTGAAGCTTACCCTGCATGAAAAATACTAATAAAGATTGAAAAAATGGCATGATGGCATGAAAAAATGACAACCCTAGATTCCAGTGGAGACTTGAAGACTTTTATACTGAAATTTATATGTGGCCAACAACCGAAGTTGTTGAAGTTGAAAATGATAACTAAATTGCTTCTATTGCTTATCTCCAGGCTAAAGAGATTTCTTTGAAGACAGTATATATTTCTAAATTTAGTTCTTTATATATATATTGGAGTGCAAATGTAAATACTGATTTCTTTGTGTTTTTGGTAAAGAACATTATTTTTTAAACGCAATTAACTGTTTTTTTATCAATTTATGCTAAAAAAGGGATAAGTCAAGCAAATTTAATGATTTTTTATTCATATGGAAGCTTTATAAATGTCATTAACTTTGTTTCATGATAACTGTGGTAATAAAGAAATTATACACAAAAAATTACATCTTTTTAAATAAAAATAAAAATAATGCAAAGTTTTATTTAGTTTTCTCAAAATTATGTGTTGTTTTTATTTATTTATTTCGTCATATATAAGCATTTTACAATATTCTCGTTTCCAAGTTTAATAAAATAAATCAAAATATAATTTGCGTGATATATTTTTTACAAAGTATCCAAAATATATAAAATATAATAATTTAAATTCACTATATAAAGCAAGTTAAAATAACAATAATAAAATAAAATTTGCTAAATTAAATAAAGTAAAGAAATTTAAAAGATTAGCTTTACAAGTTTTTTTAACAAAAAAATAAATAATCATTTTATATAGCAAGTTAAAAATAGCTATACTATAATAAGACTTCTAAAGTAAAATATAGAAATAAAATATATATAATTATTTACATTTTTTTTTTTTGTGTCATTATCTCATTATATACAAATACTCATTATATAAAGCAAATATATATAAACCATATTGTAATAAGATAAAAATACTTCAAAAGTATAGCAAAAAAAAAAAAAAAAAAAAAAAAAAACAGCAAGAAAAATAAATAAGTAAAAAAAAAATTAAATTTTAAAACTAAAAATATAAAAGTATGTTTGCATCTGTTAAGTCGAGCAAATTCTGTTTAACTGCATTTTTAAAAGATTGTATTAAGGTTATACTTTTCATTTTGTCGTCAAGAATTCTGTTCCATAGGCGAGGTCCTCTATATGAAATTGAGTAATCTGTTTTTTTTAATGTTGACTTTGGTAAGCTAAAATTGTGAATAGAGCACCTCGTTAAGTATTTATGAGAAATAATTGAAAAATGATTGTAAAAGAATTTAGGAAGCATGTCATTTTGATATTTAAACATAAATAATAGGTTTTGGTACAAATTTAACACATAGACGTTTAAAGCTTTGATTTCACGGAGTAACGGTTTGGCGTGGGCACATTTATGCATATTACATATAACTCTACTGGCTTGTTTTTGTTTTATATATATTTTCTTTAATGCTGATGAACAAGTACTGGCCCAAGCAATGTTACAGTAGCTAATGTAACTATGAATAAAAGAGTAGTATATATCTTTTAAGCATTTTTTACTTAGTAGGTGTTTTGTTTTATACATAATGCCTATTGTTTTAGAAATTTTGTTTTCAACAAGCGTAATATGACTTTTCCAATCAAGATGTTCATCAAATATTACTCCCAGGATTTTCATTGACACGACTCTTTTTACAATAATTCTGTTTATGACTAACTGAGGAAGTTGAAGAGGCAAACTATCTGACTTAGATGACTTAGATGAAATAAAACATATTTAGTTTTACTAATATTTAAAAAGAGTTTGTTTACTTTGAACCAATCTTCCAGGCTTGTCAGTTCACGATTTACTATGGTAAAAATTGTTTTAATATTAGAGTCGGAGTAAAAAATAGTCTGCGAAAAGGATAAAGTTAGGCATATCTGAGGAACGGTATATGTCGTTCACATAGATTAGAAACAGTAGGGGTCCAAGAATAGTTGTTTACTACTACCCTTTTAGAATAAGGCGATATATTTCAGAGAAAGAAAATAAAGAAATAAAGCTAAAATATTTCAGCTTTATTTCTTTCTCTTCAACAGGGAAATGTTTATTGTAGTGATCTAGAAAAATATTTATAAATAAATTATATGCGGAGTTTGTGTTCAAACCAAACTCCGTCCCTATTTACTACCGATAGAATTTTTAATAGAAAACTGATTGATTTTTCTTTTATAAATTTTGATTTTAGGAATGTTATAATTAAATTTGAGAAAATGAAAAATAAATAGGAAAATGATCTGATATACCGGTTTTGATATTCCTGCTTTTAAAGAGGTTTCTAGAAATGTGTTTGTTAATATATTGTCTAAAGCAGAGACGAAGGTTGGGGTTACCAGGGTAGGTTTGTTGATGATTGGGAGGATACACAATTGAAACAGATTATCAAAAAATCATTTTAATAATTGCATTTTCTTTGTAGTTTAGACTTTTGTTTAAATCCCCTATAAAGAAAATATTTTTTTTCTTGTCATTAATTTTGATGAAGATTTAATTTAAAAAACTTGATTTAATTTAAAAAATTAATTATATCACCTGGTGAAATTAAAATATTTTTTGATTTATCACCTGTTATTTCAAAAGTAAAGACTTCGCTATCAGTGTCAGAGATTAAGAGATATACGTATATTTGGATATACGTTGCGATTCCTTCCTCTTCTTGTGTTTTTTTTTCTTTCAAATGATATTAGTTTGTAATTTGTAATTTGAAAATTTGAGTTTGTTTAAAATGATTCATCAGAACACCACATTTCGGTTATGCAAATCATACTGAATGAGTAATTGCAATCTATTAGAAAGTTAGTTGATAACAAAGCGTTCAAGAAAACAAGCAAATCTGTCTCTCTCTCTCTCTTTCTCTCTCTCTCTCTATCTATCTATCTATCTATCTATCTATCTATATATATATATATATATATATATATATATATATATATATATATATATAATATATATATATATATATATATATATATATATATATATATATATATATATATATATATATATATATATATATATATTTTAAACTATTTTTTTAATAATAATAAAACAGATTTTGAGTAACACTACTCATCTTCATGGGTGTTATAAAAAAACAACAATACAAAATATAATTATTCTTGTACAAACTAATAATAATATAATTACAAAAATACAATAAAATCAGTTAAAAAATTTATCATGTCATACAAAAGAAATAGGAAATAACAAAAAAAATAGGTTAAAAAGATACGTAATATGTATAAAAAAATAGCAGCTAAACAGAAAGTGTCATTTATACATAATTAACCTGTTTATTCACATCAGGTTTTAACCATTCTATAAACATACTTTTTTTAAGCTTTTGCTCAAATTTGTTAGATGCCGAATCACAGAGAAACACTTATTATTTAGTTTTTATTTAGATTGCAAGTAGTTTCGCCAACAGGAGTTACATCCTCCACCTATATAACAGAAGTTACATCCTCCACCTACGAATTTATGCACCACGAACGAACTCTAGAGGAATAGAATCTTTAGAAGAACTTAGAAATTTTTAGTGAGGTAAATACTAATTTAATATTTGCTGAACTGAAATATCTTTTAGCAATTGAAATCTATCTTTTTTTAGTTAAATCAGTTATTTTCCCTAAAAACAGCAGTTTAAAATCAAAGATTCTTTGAATTTTGGTTGTGGTACAAGATTTAAATTAATCTTGTTTAAATAGGAGTTATATATTTTTGAAATGAGCCAAGATGGGTACATGTTTTTTTGAAATACTTTAAAGAGGTCGTTTATGTCAGCAAAAAAAAAGTCTTAAATCAAGAAAATAATGACTTGTCCGCCACGTAAGAATATTTTTTTTTTTTCAAAAATTTTTATTCTTAAAATAAGAATTTTTTTTCATGTTTTAAGAAGTTTTTTTCTTAAATATATTTTTTTCTTGTTTCAAGAATATTTATTCTTAAAACAAGAATTTTTCCTTGTTTCAAGAACTTTTTTTTTTGTTTTAAGAACTTATATTCTTAAAATAAGATTTTTTTTTTCTTATTTCAAGAACTTATATTCTTAAAATTATGTATTTTTATCTTGTTTCAAGAACTTTTATTCCTTAAAAAAATCATTTTTTACTTGTTTCAATGTAATTTTTATTTAAAATAAGATTCTATTATTTTGTTTCAATAATATTTTACATCATAATATTTACATCATAATATTTTACATCATAATAATATTTTTTCCCATAAACTATAAAACAATATTACAATAGTTCTTTTTCTATGGAAGAAATGAAACATTATTTTAAAATTAGGATGATATATAATAAGAATATTCCAAAAGCTTTTATACATTTAAACAACAAATCTAATCGTTGAAATAACAAATTGTTCTTTGGATTGTTTTATTATTGTTCATGCTTGTAGCGGCAATACTCCCCATGTCCATGACAAGTGTATTCTAATAAGTCCCATCAAGAAGTCAGAATATATATATATATATATATATATATATATATATATATATATATATATATATATATATATATATATATATATATATATATATATATATATACACACACACATACACACATATACATACATATATATATATATACACACATACATATATATATATATATATATACACACATACATATATATATATATATATATATATATATATATATATATATATATATATATATATATATATATATACATATATATATATATATATATATATATATATATATATATATATATATATATATATATATATATATATATATATATGTATATATATATATATATTTATATATGTATATATATTTATTATTATTATTATTATTATGATTTTTTTTTTTTTTACAAACTAAGAATATGCAGCTTTGCTTGCCGTTTAAACGACGATATTCCATTTAAGTCTTTTAATTTTTGATTTTTCAAGTTTTTCCATATTTTAGGTGTGAATTTTCAATTATGTCACCCTGTGACATAATAGAAAATTCAAAACCCCGGGCTTTAGTTTTTTAATATAATAGTTATGGAAGCTATTTGATCGTAGATTATAACTTTGAGAAAATGATGACGAGAATATATCTAAAAAAGAATTTGGTAGCATATTATTTTTATATTTGAACATAAAAATAAGAATCTGATATAAATTAAGTTTTTCCAAGTTTAAGACTTTCATATTTGTCATCCCATTTGAAGGATTGTCCATTCTACCTAGATAATGAATTGCTTTACAAGCATGATTTTGCAAGCCTTGTAGTTTGATTAATTTTGTTTTGTGTGTAATAGCCCACACTATATTAGCATATGTAAGATGACTGTGAATTAGACTAAAGTAAAGTTTTTTTCTTGAACAGAAATCAAGAAGATAATATATTAAAAGTAGAACAATTACGTACAAAAGTTACAATTATATGCTTCTCTCCACCCCCACCCCCCCCATTACTGCAAGGTTTAAAGGGGGCAGGAGGAGGTGAAATTTTTTTTTTTTGTGATTAAATTTTTTTGCGTTAATTCGAGCCCTGTATATATATATATATATATATATATATATATATATATATATATATATATATATATATATATATATATATATATATATATATATATATATATATATATATATATATATACATATTTATATATATTTATCAAGACCGTAACCACCGGGTGGGCCAGGGGAGCCTAGGCCCCCAACTTCAAGAACTATAGGCTATAGTTCTTGAAGTTGGGGGCTTTTCCCATGCTATGTTTGGGCCTCTCCTTATCTCGGGACCCCTAAAATGGATACCTAAAAAAAAAAAAAAAGGACTTTCATATATAATATGGGCCCCCCTAATTATAAAGTTGTGATTACGGCGCTCTGATATATATATATATATATATATATATATATATATATATATATATATATATATATATATATATATATATATATATATATATATATATATATATAACAGTAGAAATAGTAATTACAAAGCTAATTACAAAAAATTATTTCTAATTTTACTTAATTAACTTTTTATATTGACATAGATATACGCCAAACGGCGCTATCTGCGAAAAGAATTTTTTTGGATTTTTATACCCAAAAATGCTGAATCTTCTTTGATTTTCTTTTTTTAGGTATTAAAGTATAGAAAAAAATAAACATATATATAATAGTTATTATATCAGAATTTATATTAAGTTTGCATTTATACTATATTAATGTATCAAAGTTATATTAATGTACTTTTTTATCAATCTGATACGTAATAATTTTATATATATTTTTTTCTTTTTATCACGGTAATAAATGTATATTTTATATGGTATACCTGGAAAAGAAAATAAATAAATAAATAAAAGGAAGCAAATGAATAAAATTGATCTAGTTAATAAACTAAAACAAAACTTCATATTTGCGCCTATAGAACTATACGAGTTTATAATATATGGACCAAAAGAGTAAGATCCAAGCATAAAATCATTAGATACCACCTCTTTTATAAATTATCGTTTCCTGATCGTGCGTACGAATAAAAATTTAAGTATAATTGAGTTTTTCATTCAAATGGTTTTTAAACTGATGTTTTCATTCAATTTTTTTTCTTCTAATTGTTTTCCAAAAAAAAGTGGAACAAAAAATTTTCTTTTATAAATCGAATTATATTAAGTATAAGAATATGCTTAAATTATTTTTTTAGAAAAAAATAAAATAACTTATTAAATTTAATTTAAATTTTTTATAATTTTTATTTTAACTTGCAATTTGCAATCACTGCTTTGAAGTTTACAATAGAATGTTTCTACTTTTAAAACTATTTTCAAAAAAAAATATATATTTAAAAACGTTTAAAAAATTTACGATTTAAGAAAAAAAAATTTTCTTCTTTTATCCCTTGTTTCATCAAACTTTTTTTAAATTTTTAAATTTTTTTTTAAATTTCAAATTTCAATCACAAAATTATTTGAACAAGTGAATTTTAAGGCTAAAATTCTCTTGTTAAATTGATTTCGTTAAAAGCTCCCAGCCGGCGCACAACTCAAAAAATAGTTACGCTTGGTTTCTGTTGCATTTTTAAAACCTTCTAAAACAAAAAGAATAACACGTATCAAAAATGGTTTTTATTCCGTAAATTAACTATTACTTTTTACCATAAATACCAGTTAAAATATTAATGGTTTCACCGTTATAGAAACGTAATATTATATTATAATAACTTTCCGTAAGTAATGTGAAGCCACTGATAAAAACATGCGACATTTAAATTTGACTTTAAAACCTCAAAAAACACCTGTTAAACTCTAGTAAAACTGCCCGTAAAAACGTGCTTTTGGTTTACGCCTGGATCGTGAAAAACACGTGCCTATATAGGTTTTAATTCCGAAAAAGAAACTAGATGTGCCGGTAGGGCTTATATTATGTGTTAACAACATGTAAGACCTCAATTGAAACATGTCTAGGGCTAACTTTTGCGAGTATATTAAATAAATTGATATAATTGTTAAATTAACTGTTAGTTACTATCTTAACTTAACTGGTTGTTTTGATTTAGGTTATAAATTCATTTACTGTGATATACTCTATCCATTCAATAAAGTTAACTAAATATAGCTTAAATAGTTTCAAGGTCGTTAAAGCGAATAACGTAAAACCAAAAAAGTTGCTGGTTATTTTTTAGCACAATTTTACTAATAGATATTTTATTTAATAAAAATGAATTTATATATATTTTATTATACTTAAAGTAGTAAATATAATTATATAAAATTGTTTATAAAATAGTAATTTAAATCATTATTATTAAGTTAATTTGGAGCAACG
This sequence comes from Hydra vulgaris, assembly GCF_022113875.1. Lineage (NCBI taxonomy): Eukaryota > Metazoa > Cnidaria > Hydrozoa > Anthoathecata > Hydridae > Hydra > Hydra vulgaris. Next base: position 54,586,867 of record NC_061156.1, on the reverse strand, counting down.
TTTCTTTTAAAAAAAGATAAAAATGCTGTTTTGTTAAAAAAATAGAATGAAGAAAAAATTATTTTTAACTTTTTTATTTTTAATTTTCTTCTACTCAGAGATTTAAAGTTTAAATTAAAAAAGTGCTTTTGACGTCGAATAAAAAATTTTGGCGCGAAAGAGCAAATGATCGTGCTTCTATTCATAAGCAAATGATCATACTTCTATTCAAAAAACAAACTTTGATCAGCTTTAAAAAATCTAAAAAACAACAAAAGTGCGGGCTTTGATAATATCAGTAGCTTTGTCGTAAAATCAGTATTTGATATCGTTGAACCATCATTGCACCACATCTTCGATCTTTCGCTAAAATCAGGCATTGTCCCGGATAAACTAAAAATTGCTCGATTCACCCCTATTTTTAAATCTGGAGATGATTTTAATACTAATAATTATAGACCTATATCAGTTTTGCCATGTTTTTCCAAATTACTAGAACGCGTCATGTTTAATAGACTTTACAATTATTTGACGGTAAACAATTTGGATTTAAAAAAAACCACTTAACCGACCATGCTATAATTGAGCTAGTTAATCAAACATCTAATGCTTTTAGTAATGATTGCTTTACGCTAGGAGTTTTTATTGATCTTTCTAAAGCTTTTGATACCGTAAATCACGACATTCTTCTAAAAAAACTCGAAGTGTATGGAGTAAAAAATAATAACTTACTTTGGTTTAAAGATTATTTATCAAACCGAAAGCAATATATTCAGCATGAAACAACAAAAACAACAAATAGCGCCATAACTTGCGGGGTTCCCCAAGGCTCGATCTTGGGACCATTATTATTTTTACTCTATATAAATGATTTATATTCAACATCAGACTTTTTAAATTTAATCTTGTTTGCGGATGACTCCAATTTGTTTTATTCGCATAGAGACATTAGGACACTTTTTAACATAGTTAACAAAGAATTACATAAAATAAATGAGTGGTTTAGGTGTAACAAACTCTCTTTGAATGTCAAAAAAACCAAGTTCATCCTATTTCATAAACCAAAAAAAACGAAAATGTTTCTCTTAAACTACCTGATCATATACTACAAACTTGGTTTGAATACAAATAAAATACGACGTATTCTTATTGAGAAAATGAAGATTGCAAGAAATTCCGGAAAATATGCAGTTTTAGCATATGATAAACTGATTGTGAAGGAGTTAAATCGGAACACTAAATAAGTATCTTTATTCTTTTTTTTCTTTATATTTAGTTGTTTTTTTTATTATTTTTAATAATTTTTAAATGGAGGGCAACTTGCAATTAAAATATTCTCCTGAAAATTTAAGTCTCAGTGATAAAGATACATATACAAAATACTTTGATCAAATAACATATGAAAGTAATTACTACTCAATTTTCCAAACCGCAAAATATTTTCACCAAAACAAAGTCTCATTTTCAATATTAAATATTAATATACGAAGTCTTAACAAAAACTTTGAAAATTTTAAATTTTTACTTGACGAAATAAAACACGATTTCGGCATTATTTGTTTTCAGAGACTTGGTGTAAATGTGAAAAAAATCCACAATTTGAATTAAAAAATTATACATCTGTTCACCAACCGCGTAAAATTCATGCCGGAGGAGGCGTAAGTGTTTATATCCACAATTCAATCGACTTTATTTTGCGTAGGGATCTTAGTGTGAATGAAACAGATTGTGAGTCATTATGCATAGAATTAGTTAATAAAAACTCTAAAAAAATAATCATAAATACTATTTATTATTATTTTATTTATTTAACACCCAATTTACAAGGTAAAAAGAAAAAAATAAGAAAGTTATTTCGGATGACTTTGCTTAAAAACGTTTTCTTCCAGAATTTGCTTGAAAACTCCTCTTTGCTCTTCCGTTATATTCAAACCTAGCACCCAATTTTTTCATAAATGAAATAACATCAATAAAACTGTATTAAACAAGGTAAGTATGCATGCATACACAACCCTCAAAATTAGTAAAACAACAGTGAGTAATTATTAAGTTTTCGACCTTAAAATGTTTTAGGTTGGCATCAGATTACAATCGGCAAACATTTTTACAAAGGTTTTACTATAAAAGATAAAAACGCAGTCAGCAAAAAATTGCCAACCTCAGGCATTTTTATGTTTTTGCTTGGTTATATATATATATATATATATATATATATATATATATATATATATATATATATATATATATATATATATATATATATATATATATATATATATATATATATATATATATATATATATATATATATATATATATATATATATATATATATATATATATATATTTTTATTAAATTTTGTACACGGACAGGGTCCGTGTACTGGTTGGAACACTTTGAGCCGTAATAGCCTGAGGGAAATAAAGAAAATTAAAATAGTAAGTTTAAGTGTTAGCATCAGATTATCAAAATTGGACACATGTCCAGTACAAAATTATAGTTTCAGTAGATGAAGAAGGAACACAATAAAAATCTATACTAGCAAAGGTAAGAACTAACTAATCAAAATATAAAACTATATTACTAAGCTGACTAACGTATAAATAACATATACAAAATTAGATTTACGAGTAATTTAAAACCGGGGTAGAGTTTGAGTTTAAGTAATCTAGCAATTAGGAATTTGTCATTTTATTTACGACTCATCCACAATATTCTCGCCCCAAGACTTTTGCTTTTGATCACAATTTCAGGTTTAAAAGTCTAGCCAATATGAGTCTGTCGTTTTATATAGAATTTTAGCAAAGCAGTCTCGTCTTAATTTGTTCACTTTTATTATCACTTTGCTGAGGTTAGGTTCTCTAGCCAATAGGAAATTGTCGTTTTATATCGGACCTTTACATGTTGATCTTACCTAAGTTATTTCACTTCTATTACCACAGTCATTATCACAGTTTTATTCATAAGTGATCTAGCCAATAGGAATTTGTTGTTTTATATAGGATTCCCATACGGTAGTCTCGCCTAAGTTAATACACCTTTAATAATACATCTCTGAGGTTAAGTCATCTAGCCACTAGGAATTTGTCGTTTTATCTAGAATTTTAACAGAGTAGTCTATTCTAAGTTATTTAACTTTCAAAATCATATTTTTGAGGTCAGGTTATCTAGCCAACAGGAATTTGTCGTTTTATTAAAGATGTCATCTTCTTGTCCCCATGATTTTAGGTTCTAGAAGTTGGCCAATAGTAATCTGTCGTTTTATATAAGATCATTACAAAATGGTCTTGCCTAACTTATTTCACTTTTATCATCACATTTTAATCTCAAGAATTCAAGCGAATAGGAATTTGTTGTTTTATATAGGGTTCTTACACGGTAGACTCGCCCAAGTTAATTCACTTTCAATAACATATCTCTGAGGTTAAGTCATCCAGCCAATAGGAATTTGTCGTTTTATTTACGCCCTATCCCACAGTATTCACGCCAAGAAAATTTTGCATCACGATTTCAGGTTTGGAAGTCTGGCCAATATAAGTTTAGCCATCATGAAAGTGGTCTTGCCTAAATTATTTCACATTTCAGTATCACTTTTTTGAGATTAGGTTATCTAGCCAATAGGAATTTGTCGTTTTATATAAGATCTTTAAAAAGTGGTCTCGCCTAAGTTATTTCACTTTTATCATCACAGCTTTAATTTTAAGTAATCTAGCCAATAAGAATTTGTCGTTTTTTTATAAGAGTCTTACACGGTAGTCTCGCCTAAGTTAGTTCACTTTCAAAAACATATCTCCGAGGTTAAGTCATCTAGCCAATAGGAATTTGTCGTTTTATATAATATCTTTAAAAAGTGGTCCCGCCTAAGTTATTTCACTTTTATCATCACAGCTTTAATTTTAAGTAATCTAGCCAGTAGGAAGTCACAGGTAAAACCACTACTTAATTATGAATTTACGCTTAAACACCAGGGCCCTGGCTGGCACACACAACATTGCACATTTCACTTTTGTGTTTATACTTTTTTTTTTTTTTTTTTTTTTTTTTTTTTTACTTGCCTTGTTATCTTATTACATTTTTTTCTATTAGTGTATGATATTTGGTTTAAATAACTGTAATATATTTGTTTTGTTTTTGCGTTAGATGTGTATTAATAATTATTAAAGATATTTAAATTACTTTTCAACTGTGCCAAGTCATTTAGCGTAAACAGTTAGCGATCCGCCTTTCGCACCACGTAGTCTGACATTGTGGGGTTCGAATGTTAGCTCAGCATGAATTTTGTATATACAACTTTTTTGACCTTAAAAGCGCTAGATAGTTCATCTCTTTAACTAAAAACTCACTGACCCTAATGACTGCGATAAATATAGTCTACATTAGAAATGCTTGGTCCGGTACGAACTCCTACTAAAGTCAACCACAAGAAAGCTATGTTCAAAATAAAACTGCAAATTCATACGGGCTAGATTACCCGACCTCAAAAATGTAATATTAAAAATAAAATAACTTGGGCAAGACTACTTTGTAAAGATCTTATATAAAACGACAAATTCCTACTGGCTAGATTACTTAAAATTAAAGCTGTGATGATAAAAGTGAAATAACTTAGGCGGGACCACTTTTTAAAGATATTATATAAAACGACAAATTCCTATTGGCTAGATGACTTAACCTCGGAGATATGTTTTTGAAAGTGAACTAACTTAGGCGAGACTACCGTGTAAGACTCTTATAAAAAAACGACAAATTCTTATTGGCTAGATTACTTAAAATTAAAGCTGTGATGATAAAAGTGAAATAACTTAGGCGAGACCACTTTTTAAAGATCTTATATAAAACGACAAATTCCTATTGGCTAGATAACCTAATCTCAAAAAAGTGATACTGAAATGTGAAATAATTTAGGCAAGACCACTTTCATGATGGCTAAACTTATATTGGCCAGACTTCCAAACCTGAAATCGTGATGCAAAATTTTCTTGGCGTGAATACTGTGGGATAGGGCGTAAATAAAACGACAAATTCCTATTGGCTGGATGACTTAACCTCAGAGATATGTTATTGAAAGTGAATTAACTTGGGCGAGTCTACCGTGTAAGAACCCTATATAAAACAACAAATTCCTATTCGCTTGAATTCTTGAGATTAAAATGTGATGATAAAAGTGAAATAAGTTAGGCAAGACCATTTTGTAATGATCTTATATAAAACGACAGATTACTATTGGCCAACTTCTAGAACCTAAAATCATGGGGACAAGAAGATGACATCTTTAATAAAACGACAAATTCCTGTTGGCTAGATAACCTGACCTCAAAAATATGATTTTGAAAGTTAAATAACTTAGAATAGACTACTCTGTTAAAATTCTAGATAAAACGACAAATTCCTAGTGGCTAGATGACTTAACCTCAGAGATGTATTATTAAAGGTGTATTAACTTAGGCGAGACTACCGTATGGGAATCCTATATAAAACAACAAATTCCTATTGGCTAGATCACTTATGAATAAAACTGTGATAATGACTGTGGTAATAGAAGTGAAATAACTTAGGTAAGATCAACATGTAAAGGTCCGATATAAAACGACAATTTCCTATTGGCTAGAGAACCTAACCTCAGCAAAGTGATAATAAAAGTGAACAAATTAAGACGAGACTGCTTTGCTAAAATTCTATATAAAACGACAGACTCATATTGGCTAGACTTTTAAACCTGAAATTGTGATCAAAAGCAAAAGTCTTGGGGCGAGAATATTGTGGATGAGTCGTAAATAAAATGACAAATTCCTAATTGCTAGATTACTTAAACTCAAACTCTACCCCGGTTTTAAATTACTCGTAAATCTAATTTTGTATATGTTATTTATACGTTAGTCAGCTTAGTAATATAGTTTTATATTTTGATTAGTTAGTTCTTACCTTTGCTAGTATAGATTTTTATTGTGTTCCTTCTTCATCTACTGAAACTATAATTTTGTACTGGACATGTGTCCAATTTTGATAATCTGATGCTAACACTTAAACTTACTATTTTAATTTTCTTTATTTCCCTCAGGCTATTACGGCTCAAAGTGTTCCAACCAGTACACGGACCCTGTCCGTGTACAAAATTTAATAAAAATATATATCTCGTTCCTCTTTCAGGGGAGCTGTGGTTTCACTGAGCAACGACTTCTTCCAACACTAATCCTGACGACACTAAGTCTTTCCGACCATTTGTTTCCTTTTTGTTCTTTTTATTGATTTATACAATTTATTATTAGTATATTACCTGTCTGTGTTTTAACTACTTCACTTTAAATCCTTCCTTCCCTTTACTTTTTAGTTTGATTTTAGTAGATAACGTTATAAATGTTCTATGCGCCGGTCTGAATTGGTCAGTTTCCTCCTAAGCCGCGTTCTGTGCTAGATTTACCGTTTCGCGCCAAATAAATATGTTTAAAATTAAAAGATTTCAATAGAAACCATTTGTATGATAACAAGATAGACTCAGAGAACTGGTAAATTCACAGCAAAATCTTGTACCGCTAAGAATCAGTAAGTGAACTACCGCAACCATAAGATTTATTGTCACCCGTACCTAAGAGCTGGCATGGTCTCGACATATAACATGTCAAAACTTCACTCGATTATCTCCGTTTGTCGTGTATCTAAAAGAAAGTTTTTTACTTTCATTCATTTTAATCTCCCAAGGGACCTAATTATACTAAAAACTTCTTATTTAATATATTGACGTCTTCGCGCCACTGTTGTTAATAGTACACGTTGAGGTTTTCACTGCAGCGTGGCTTTTCACATATGGAGTCATAGATATTGGTTATTATACAAACATACAAGTGTAGATACTGTTTTGTTAACTTTGCTTAACTAGGGGTACTCTGCTAACCGATTAATCTAATAAAAGATGGTGAGTGTTCTTAGTTCTTACTCATTCCTAGATCTATTTATTATACTTGCTTTTGTTTTTTATTCGCTATAGTCTTAATAGACACCAGCATACATAAGGAAGCTCTTATGTATGAACACACATATGTATATATTTGGTATGATTATAGACATATGTGTAGATTAATTCTAAATATGTTCATGACATATTTAGAATCACAGCTTTTCACACTTCAGATCCAAGCTTGACCGACATGACATCATTATCGGAGGACACTGGTGTTATATATAATTAGGGCTAGGGAAAGGATTTGGCTTTTCTAGTAGTGAGGTCATAACTATCGCGATAGGACTACCATGACGTAAATCATGGGTAGTAGTATCAAAAACGATGATACGCCTTTGACGATTGGCGTTATGTCTCTGATACTATTGCTGCCCGAAACGTCATCTGTGACACATGCATGGTTCTGAGGAGGGCGTCACAGGTAAAACCACTACTTAATTATGAATTTACGCTTAAACACCAGGGCCCTGGCTGGCACACACAACATTGCACATTTCACTTTTGTGTTTATACTTTTTTTTTTTTTTTTTTTTTTTTTTTTTTTTACTTGCCTTGTTATCTTATTATATTTTTTTCTATTAGTGTATGATATTTGGTTTAAATAACTGTAATATATTTGTTTTGTTTTTGCGTTAGATGTGTATTAATAATTATTAAAGATATTTAAATTACTTTTCAACTGTGCCAAGTCATTTAGCGTAAACAGTTAGCGATCCGCCTTTCGCACCACGTAGTCTGACATTGTGGGGTTCGAATGTTAGCTCAGCATGAATTTTGTATATACAACTTTTTTGACCTTAAAAGCGCTAGATAGTTCATCTCTTTAACTAAAAACTCACTGACCCTAATGACTGCGATAAATATAGTCTACATTAGAAATGCTTGGTCCGGTACGAACTCCTACTAAAGTCAACCACAAGAAAGCTATGTTCAAAATAAAACTGCAAATTCATACGGGCTAGATTACCCGACCTCAAAAATGTAATATTAAAAATAAAATAACTTGGGCAAGACTACTTTGTAAAGATCTTATATAAAACGACAAATTCCTACTGGCTAGATTACTTAAAATTAAAGCTGTGATGATAAAAGTGAAATAACTTAGGCGGGACCACTTTTTAAAGATATTATATAAAACGACAAATTCCTATTGGCTAGATGACTTAACCTCGGAGATATGTTTTTGAAAGTGAACTAACTTAGGCGAGACTACCGTGTAAGACTCTTATAAAAAAACGACAAATTCTTATTGGCTAGATTACTTAAAATTAAAGCTGTGATGATAAAAGTGAAATAACTTAGGCGAGACCACTTTTTAAAGATCTTATATAAAACGACAAATTCCTATTGGCTAGATAACCTAATCTCAAAAAAGTGATACTGAAATGTGAAATAATTTAGGCAAGACCACTTTCATGATGGCTAAACTTATATTGGCCAGACTTCCAAACCTGAAATCGTGATGCAAAATTTTCTTGGCGTGAATACTGTGGGATAGGGCGTAAATAAAACGACAAATTCCTATTGGCTGGATGACTTAACCTCAGAGATATGTTATTGAAAGTGAATTAACTTGGGCGAGTCTACCGTGTAAGAACCCTATATAAAACAACAAATTCCTATTCGCTTGAATTCTTGAGATTAAAATGTGATGATAAAAGTGAAATAAGTTAGGCAAGACCATTTTGTAATGATCTTATATAAAACGACAGATTACTATTGGCCAACTTCTAGAACCTAAAATCATGGGGACAAGAAGATGACATCTTTAATAAAACGACAAATTCCTGTTGGCTAGATAACCTGACCTCAAAAATATGATTTTGAAAGTTAAATAACTTAGAATAGACTACTCTGTTAAAATTCTAGATAAAACGACAAATTCCTAGTGGCTAGATGACTTAACCTCAGAGATGTATTATTAAAGGTGTATTAACTTAGGCGAGACTACCGTATGGGAATCCTATATAAAACAACAAATTCCTATTGGCTAGATCACTTATGAATAAAACTGTGATAATGACTGTGGTAATAGAAGTGAAATAACTTAGGTAAGATCAACATGTAAAGGTCCGATATAAAACGACAATTTCCTATTGGCTAGAGAACCTAACCTCAGCAAAGTGATAATAAAAGTGAACAAATTAAGACGAGACTGCTTTGCTAAAATTCTATATAAAACGACAGACTCATATTGGCTAGACTTTTAAACCTGAAATTGTGATCAAAAGCAAAAGTCTTGGGGCGAGAATATTGTGGATGAGTCGTAAATAAAATGACAAATTCCTAATTGCTAGATTACTTAAACTCAAACTCTACCCCGGTTTTAAATTACTCGTAAATCTAATTTTGTATATGTTATTTATACGTTAGTCAGCTTAGTAATATAGTTTTATATTTTGATTAGTTAGTTCTTACCTTTGCTAGTATAGATTTTTATTGTGTTCCTTCTTCATCTACTGAAACTATAATTTTGTACTGGACATGTGTCCAATTTTGATAATCTGATGCTAACACTTAAACTTACTATTTTAATTTTCTTTATTTCCCTCAGGCTATTACGGCTCAAAGTGTTCCAACCAGTACACGGACCCTGTCCGTGTACAAAATTTAATAAAAATATATATCTCGTTCCTCTTTCAGGGGAGCTGTGGTTTCACTGAGCAACGACTTCTTCCAACACTAATCCTGACGACACTAAGTCTTTCCGACCATTTGTTTCCTTTTTGTTCTTTTTATTGATTTATACAATTTATTATTAGTATATTACCTGTCTGTGTTTTAACTACTTCACTTTAAATCCTTCCTTCCCTTTACTTTTTAGTTTGATTTTAGTAGATAACGTTATAAATGTTCTATGCGCCGGTCTGAATTGGTCAGTTTCCTCCTAAGCCGCGTTCTGTGCTAGATTTACCGTTTCGCGCCAAATAAATATGTTTAAAATTAAAAGATTTCAATAGAAACCATTTGTATGATAACAAGATAGACTCAGAGAACTGGTAAATTCACAGCAAAATCTTGTACCGCTAAGAATCAGTAAGTGAACTACCGCAACCATAAGATTTATTGTCACCCGTACCTAAGAGCTGGCATGGTCTCGACATATAACATGTCAAAACTTCACTCGATTATCTCCGTTTGTCGTGTATCTAAAAGAAAGTTTTTTACTTTCATTCATTTTAATCTCCCAAGGGACCTAATTATACTAAAAACTTCTTATTTAATATATTGACGTCTTCGCGCCACTGTTGTTAATAGTACACGTTGAGGTTTTCACTGCAGCGTGGCTTTTCACATATGGAGTCATAGATATTGGTTATTATACAAACATACAAGTGTAGATACTGTTTTGTTAACTTTGCTTAACTAGGGGTACTCTGCTAACCGATTAATCTAATAAAAGATGGTGAGTGTTCTTAGTTCTTACTCATTCCTAGATCTATTTATTATACTTGCTTTTGTTTTTTATTCGCTATAGTCTTAATAGACACCAGCATACATAAGGAAGCTCTTATGTATGAACACACATATGTATATATTTGGTATGATTATAGACATATGTGTAGATTAATTCTAAATATGTTCATGACATATTTAGAATCACAGCTTTTCACACTTCAGATCCAAGCTTGACCGACATGACATCATTATCGGAGGACACTGGTGTTATATATAATTAGGGCTAGGGAAAGGATTTGGCTTTTCTAGTAGTGAGGTCATAACTATCGCGATAGGACTACCATGACGTAAATCATGGGTAGTAGTATCAAAAACGATGATACGCCTTTGACGATTGGCGTTATGTCTCTGATACTATTGCTGCCCGAAACGTCATCTGTGACACATGCATGGTTCTGAGGAGGGCGTCACAGGTAAAACCACTACTTAATTATGAATTTACGCTTAAACACCAGGGCCCTGGCTGGCACACACAACATTGCACATTTCACTTTTGTGTTTATACTTTTTTTTTTTTTTTTTTTTTTTTTTTTTTTACTTGCCTTGTTATCTTATTATATTTTTTTCTATTAGTGTATGATATTTGGTTTAAATAACTGTAATATATTTGTTTTGTTTTTGCGTTAGATGTGTATTAATAATTATTAAAGATATTTAAATTACTTTTCAACTGTGCCAAGTCATTTAGCGTAAACAGTTAGCGATCCGCCTTTCGCACCACGTAGTCTGACATTGTGGGGTTCGAATGTTAGCTCAGCATGAATTTTGTATATACAACTTTTTTGACCTTAAAAGCGCTAGATAGTTCATCTCTTTAACTAAAAACTCACTGACCCTAATGACTGCGATAAATATAGTCTACATTAGAAATGCTTGGTCCGGTACGAACTCCTACTAAAGTCAACCACAAGAAAGCTATGTTCAAAATAAAACTGCAAATTCATACGGGCTAGATTACCCGACCTCAAAAATGTAATATTAAAAATAAAATAACTTGGGCAAGACTACTTTGTAAAGATCTTATATAAAACGACAAATTCCTACTGGCTAGATTACTTAAAATTAAAGCTGTGATGATAAAAGTGAAATAACTTAGGCGGGACCACTTTTTAAAGATATTATATAAAACGACAAATTCCTATTGGCTAGATGACTTAACCTCGGAGATATGTTTTTGAAAGTGAACTAACTTAGGCGAGACTACCGTGTAAGACTCTTATAAAAAAACGACAAATTCTTATTGGCTAGATTACTTAAAATTAAAGCTGTGATGATAAAAGTGAAATAACTTAGGCGAGACCACTTTTTAAAGATCTTATATAAAACGACAAATTCCTATTGGCTAGATAACCTAATCTCAAAAAAGTGATACTGAAATGTGAAATAATTTAGGCAAGACCACTTTCATGATGGCTAAACTTATATTGGCCAGACTTCCAAACCTGAAATCGTGATGCAAAATTTTCTTGGCGTGAATACTGTGGGATAGGGCGTAAATAAAACGACAAATTCCTATTGGCTGGATGACTTAACCTCAGAGATATGTTATTGAAAGTGAATTAACTTGGGCGAGTCTACCGTGTAAGAACCCTATATAAAACAACAAATTCCTATTCGCTTGAATTCTTGAGATTAAAATGTGATGATAAAAGTGAAATAAGTTAGGCAAGACCATTTTGTAATGATCTTATATAAAACGACAGATTACTATTGGCCAACTTCTAGAACCTAAAATCATGGGGACAAGAAGATGACATCTTTAATAAAACGACAAATTCCTGTTGGCTAGATAACCTGACCTCAAAAATATGATTTTGAAAGTTAAATAACTTAGAATAGACTACTCTGTTAAAATTCTAGATAAAACGACAAATTCCTAGTGGCTAGATGACTTAACCTCAGAGATGTATTATTAAAGGTGTATTAACTTAGGCGAGACTACCGTATGGGAATCCTATATAAAACAACAAATTCCTATTGGCTAGATCACTTATGAATAAAACTGTGATAATGACTGTGGTAATAGAAGTGAAATAACTTAGGTAAGATCAACATGTAAAGGTCCGATATAAAACGACAATTTCCTATTGGCTAGAGAACCTAACCTCAGCAAAGTGATAATAAAAGTGAACAAATTAAGACGAGACTGCTTTGCTAAAATTCTATATAAAACGACAGACTCATATTGGCTAGACTTTTAAACCTGAAATTGTGATCAAAAGCAAAAGTCTTGGGGCGAGAATATTGTGGATGAGTCGTAAATAAAATGACAAATTCCTAATTGCTAGATTACTTAAACTCAAACTCTACCCCGGTTTTAAATTACTCGTAAATCTAATTTTGTATATGTTATTTATACGTTAGTCAGCTTAGTAATATAGTTTTATATTTTGATTAGTTAGTTCTTACCTTTGCTAGTATAGATTTTTATTGTGTTCCTTCTTCATCTACTGAAACTATAATTTTGTACTGGACATGTGTCCAATTTTGATAATCTGATGCTAACACTTAAACTTACTATTTTAATTTTCTTTATTTCCCTCAGGCTATTACGGCTCAAAGTGTTCCAACCAGTACACGGACCCTGTCCGTGTACAAAATTTAATAAAAATATATATCTCGTTCCTCTTTCAGGGGAGCTGTGGTTTCACTGAGCAACGACTTCTTCCAACACTAATCCTGACGACACTAAGTCTTTCCGACCATTTGTTTCCTTTTTGTTCTTTTTATTGATTTATACAATTTATTATTAGTATATTACCTGTCTGTGTTTTAACTACTTCACTTTAAATCCTTCCTTCCCTTTACTTTTTAGTTTGATTTTAGTAGATAACGTTATAAATGTTCTATGCGCCGGTCTGAATTGGTCAGTTTCCTCCTAAGCCGCGTTCTGTGCTAGATTTACCGTTTCGCGCCAAATAAATATGTTTAAAATTAAAAGATTTCAATAGAAACCATTTGTATGATAACAAGATAGACTCAGAGAACTGGTAAATTCACAGCAAAATCTTGTACCGCTAAGAATCAGTAAGTGAACTACCGCAACCATAAGATTTATTGTCACCCGTACCTAAGAGCTGGCATGGTCTCGACATATAACATGTCAAAACTTCACTCGATTATCTCCGTTTGTCGTGTATCTAAAAGAAAGTTTTTTACTTTCATTCATTTTAATCTCCCAAGGGACCTAATTATACTAAAAACTTCTTATTTAATATATTGACGTCTTCGCGCCACTGTTGTTAATAGTACACGTTGAGGTTTTCACTGCAGCGTGGCTTTTCACATATGGAGTCATAGATATTGGTTATTATACAAACATACAAGTGTAGATACTGTTTTGTTAACTTTGCTTAACTAGGGGTACTCTGCTAACCGATTAATCTAATAAAAGATGGTGAGTGTTCTTAGTTCTTACTCATTCCTAGATCTATTTATTATACTTGCTTTTGTTTTTTATTCGCTATAGTCTTAATAGACACCAGCATACATAAGGAAGCTCTTATGTATGAACACACATATGTATATATTTGGTATGATTATAGACATATGTGTAGATTAATTCTAAATATGTTCATGACATATTTAGAATCACAGCTTTTCACACTTCAGATCCAAGCTTGACCGACATGACATCATTATCGGAGGACACTGGTGTTATATATAATTAGGGCTAGGGAAAGGATTTGGCTTTTCTAGTAGTGAGGTCATAACTATCGCGATAGGACTACCATGACGTAAATCATGGGTAGTAGTATCAAAAACGATGATACGCCTTTGACGATTGGCGTTATGTCTCTGATACTATTGCTGCCCGAAACGTCATCTGTGACACATGCATGGTTCTGAGGAGGGCGTCACAGGTAAAACCACTACTTAATTATGAATTTACGCTTAAACACCAGGGCCCTGGCTGGCACACACAACATTGCACATTTCACTTTTGTGTTTATACTTTTTTTTTTTTTTTTTTTTTTTTTTTTTTTACTTGCCTTGTTATCTTATTATATTTTTTTCTATTAGTGTATGATATTTGGTTTAAATAACTGTAATATATTTGTTTTGTTTTTGCGTTAGATGTGTATTAATAATTATTAAAGATATTTAAATTACTTTTCAACTGTGCCAAGTCATTTAGCGTAAACAGTTAGCGATCCGCCTTTCGCACCACGTAGTCTGACATTGTGGGGTTCGAATGTTAGCTCAGCATGAATTTTGTATATACAACTTTTTTGACCTTAAAAGCGCTAGATAGTTCATCTCTTTAACTAAAAACTCACTGACCCTAATGACTGCGATAAATATAGTCTACATTAGAAATGCTTGGTCCGGTACGAACTCCTACTAAAGTCAACCACAAGAAAGCTATGTTCAAAATAAAACTGCAAATTCATACGGGCTAGATTACCCGACCTCAAAAATGTAATATTAAAAATAAAATAACTTGGGCAAGACTACTTTGTAAAGATCTTATATAAAACGACAAATTCCTACTGGCTAGATTACTTAAAATTAAAGCTGTGATGATAAAAGTGAAATAACTTAGGCGGGACCACTTTTTAAAGATATTATATAAAACGACAAATTCCTATTGGCTAGATGACTTAACCTCGGAGATATGTTTTTGAAAGTGAACTAACTTAGGCGAGACTACCGTGTAAGACTCTTATAAAAAAACGACAAATTCTTATTGGCTAGATTACTTAAAATTAAAGCTGTGATGATAAAAGTGAAATAACTTAGGCGAGACCACTTTTTAAAGATCTTATATAAAACGACAAATTCCTATTGGCTAGATAACCTAATCTCAAAAAAGTGATACTGAAATGTGAAATAATTTAGGCAAGACCACTTTCATGATGGCTAAACTTATATTGGCCAGACTTCCAAACCTGAAATCGTGATGCAAAATTTTCTTGGCGTGAATACTGTGGGATAGGGCGTAAATAAAACGACAAATTCCTATTGGCTGGATGACTTAACCTCAGAGATATGTTATTGAAAGTGAATTAACTTGGGCGAGTCTACCGTGTAAGAACCCTATATAAAACAACAAATTCCTATTCGCTTGAATTCTTGAGATTAAAATGTGATGATAAAAGTGAAATAAGTTAGGCAAGACCATTTTGTAATGATCTTATATAAAACGACAGATTACTATTGGCCAACTTCTAGAACCTAAAATCATGGGGACAAGAAGATGACATCTTTAATAAAACGACAAATTCCTGTTGGCTAGATAACCTGACCTCAAAAATATGATTTTGAAAGTTAAATAACTTAGAATAGACTACTCTGTTAAAATTCTAGATAAAACGACAAATTCCTAGTGGCTAGATGACTTAACCTCAGAGATGTATTATTAAAGGTGTATTAACTTAGGCGAGACTACCGTATGGGAATCCTATATAAAACAACAAATTCCTATTGGCTAGATCACTTATGAATAAAACTGTGATAATGACTGTGGTAATAGAAGTGAAATAACTTAGGTAAGATCAACATGTAAAGGTCCGATATAAAACGACAATTTCCTATTGGCTAGAGAACCTAACCTCAGCAAAGTGATAATAAAAGTGAACAAATTAAGACGAGACTGCTTTGCTAAAATTCTATATAAAACGACAGACTCATATTGGCTAGACTTTTAAACCTGAAATTGTGATCAAAAGCAAAAGTCTTGGGGCGAGAATATTGTGGATGAGTCGTAAATAAAATGACAAATTCCTAATTGCTAGATTACTTAAACTCAAACTCTACCCCGGTTTTAAATTACTCGTAAATCTAATTTTGTATATGTTATTTATACGTTAGTCAGCTTAGTAATATAGTTTTATATTTTGATTAGTTAGTTCTTACCTTTGCTAGTATAGATTTTTATTGTGTTCCTTCTTCATCTACTGAAACTATAATTTTGTACTGGACATGTGTCCAATTTTGATAATCTGATGCTAACACTTAAACTTACTATTTTAATTTTCTTTATTTCCCTCAGGCTATTACGGCTCAAAGTGTTCCAACCAGTACACGGACCCTGTCCGTGTACAAAATTTAATAAAAATATATATCTCGTTCCTCTTTCAGGGGAGCTGTGGTTTCACTGAGCAACGACTTCTTCCAACACTAATCCTGACGACACTAAGTCTTTCCGACCATTTGTTTCCTTTTTGTTCTTTTTATTGATTTATACAATTTATTATTAGTATATTACCTGTCTGTGTTTTAACTACTTCACTTTAAATCCTTCCTTCCCTTTACTTTTTAGTTTGATTTTAGTAGATAACGTTATAAATGTTCTATGCGCCGGTCTGAATTGGTCAGTTTCCTCCTAAGCCGCGTTCTGTGCTAGATTTACCGTTTCGCGCCAAATAAATATGTTTAAAATTAAAAGATTTCAATAGAAACCATTTGTATGATAACAAGATAGACTCAGAGAACTGGTAAATTCACAGCAAAATCTTGTACCGCTAAGAATCAGTAAGTGAACTACCGCAACCATAAGATTTATTGTCACCCGTACCTAAGAGCTGGCATGGTCTCGACATATAACATGTCAAAACTTCACTCGATTATCTCCGTTTGTCGTGTATCTAAAAGAAAGTTTTTTACTTTCATTCATTTTAATCTCCCAAGGGACCTAATTATACTAAAAACTTCTTATTTAATATATTGACGTCTTCGCGCCACTGTTGTTAATAGTACACGTTGAGGTTTTCACTGCAGCGTGGCTTTTCACATATGGAGTCATAGATATTGGTTATTATACAAACATACAAGTGTAGATACTGTTTTGTTAACTTTGCTTAACTAGGGGTACTCTGCTAACCGATTAATCTAATAAAAGATGGTGAGTGTTCTTAGTTCTTACTCATTCCTAGATCTATTTATTATACTTGCTTTTGTTTTTTATTCGCTATAGTCTTAATAGACACCAGCATACATAAGGAAGCTCTTATGTATGAACACACATATGTATATATTTGGTATGATTATAGACATATGTGTAGATTAATTCTAAATATGTTCATGACATATTTAGAATCACAGCTTTTCACACTTCAGATCCAAGCTTGACCGCCATGACATCATTATCGGAGGACACTGGTGTTATATATAATTAGGGCTAGGGAAAGGATTTGGCTTTTCTAGTAGTGAGGTCATAACTATCGCGATAGGACTAGCATGACGTAAATCATGGGTAGTAGTATCAAAAACGATGATACGCCTTTGACGATTGGCGTTATGTCTCTGATACTATTGCTGCCCGAAACGTCATCTGTGACACATGCATGGTTCTGAGGAGGGCGTCACAGGTAAAACCACTACTTAATTATGATTTTACGCTTAAACACCAGGGCCCTGGCTCGCACACACAACATTGCACATTTCACTTAGGTGTTTATACTTTTTTATACTTGCCTTGTTATCTTATTACATTTTTTTTCTATTAGTGTATGATATTTGGTTTAATAACTGTAGTATATTTGTTTTGTTTTTGCCTTAAATGTGTATTAATACTAATTTAAGATATTTAAATTACTTTACAACTGTACAAGTCCTTTAGCGCAAACAGTTAGCGATCCGCCTGTCAAACCACGTAGTCTGACATTGTGGGGTTCGAATCCTAGCTCAGCTTGAATTTTGTATATACAACTTTTTTGACCTTAAAAGCGCTGGTTAGTTCAGCTCTTTAACTAAAAACTCACTGACCCTAATGACTGCGATAAATATAGTCTACATTAGAAATGCTTGGTCCAGTACGAACTCCTACTAACGTCAACCACAAGAAAGCTATGTTCAAAATAAAACTGCAAATTCATACGGGCTAGATTACCTGACCTAAAAAATGTAATATTAAAAACAAAATAACTTAGGCGAGACTACCGTGTAAGACTCTTATAAAAAAACGACAAATTCTTATTGGCTAGATTACTTAAAATTAAAGCTGTGATGATAAAAGTGAAATAACTTAGGCGAGACCACTTTTTAAAGATCTTAAATAAAACGACAAATTCCTATTGGCTAGATGACTTAACCTCAGAGATATGTTTTTGAAAGTGAACTAACTTAGGCGAGACTACCGTGTAAGACTCTTATAAAAAAACGACAAATTCTTATTGGCTAGATTACTTAAATTAAGGCTGTGGTGATAAAAGTGAAATAACTTAGGCGAGACCACTTTTTAAAGATCTTATATAAAACGACAAATTCCTATTGGCTAGATGACTTAACCTCAGGGATATGCTTTTGAAAGTGAACTAACTTAGGCGAGACTACCGTGTAAGACTCTTATAAAAAAACGACAAATTCCTATTGGCTAGATTACTTAAAACTAAAGCTGTGATGATAAAAGTGAAATAACTTAGGCGAGACCACTTTTTAAAGATCTTATATAAAACGACAAATTCCTATTGGCTAGATGACTTAACCTCAGGGATATGTTTTTGAAAGTGAACTAACTTAGGCAAGACTACTTTGTAAAGATCTTATATAAAACGACAAATTCCTATTGGCTAGATTACTTAAAATTAAAGCTGTGATGATAAAAGTGAAATAACTTAGGCGAGACCACTTTTTAAAGATCTTATATAAAACGACAAATTCCTATTGGCTAGATGACTTAACCTCAGGGATATGTTTTTGAAAGTGAACTAACTTAGGCGAGACTACCGTGTAAGACTCTTATAAAAAAACGACAAATTCCTATTAGCTAGATTACTTAAAATTAAAGCTGTGATGATAAAAGTGAAATAACTTAGGCGAGACCACTTTTTAAAGATCTTATATAAAACGACAAATTCCTATTGGCTAGATGACTTAACCTCAGAGATATGTTTTTGAAAGTGAACTAACTTAGGCAAGACTACTTTGTAAAGATCTTATATAAAACGACAAATTCCTATTGGCTAGATTACTTAAAATTAAAGCTGTGATGATAAAAGTGAAATAACTTAGGCGAGACCACTTTTTAAAGATCTTATATAAAACGACAAATTCCTATTGGCTAGATGACTTAACCTCAGGGATATGTTTTTGAAAGTGAACTAACTTAGGCAAGACTACTTTGTAAAGATCTTATATAAAACGACAAATTCCTATTGGCTAGATTACTTAAAATTAAAGCTGTGATGATAAAAGTGAAATAACTTAGGCGAGACCACTTTTTAAAGATCTTATATAAAACGACAAATTCCTATTGGCTAGATGACTTAACCTCAGGGATATGTTTTTGAAAGTGAACTAACTTAGGCGAGACTACCGTGTAAGACTCTTATAAAAAAACGACAAATTCCTATTGGCTAGATTACTTAAAATTAAAACTGTGATGATAAAAGTGAAATAACTTAGGCGAGACCACTTTTTAAAGATCTTATATAAAACGACAAATTCCTATTGGCTAGATGACTTAACCTCAGAGATATGTTTTTGAGAGTGAACTAACTTAGGCGAGACTACCGTGTAAAACTCTTATAAAAATAGTTATAAACAACTTACTAACACACGGACACCTTTTCACTGAGTACATTTCTTTAGGAGTCGAACAACAGTACCAACAACAACAGACTGTATTACACCTACAAGGAGAAGAGGTTGGTCACACCGTTCTCCGTAAAAAACCTATTCATGCCAAACTGGCATGCTGCGTTGGGTAACAGATACAAACATTTGCTGAACAAAGAGAAGCTCAGGTTCAGACAGCAACTCATTGACAAATCAATAATTAACCTGTCTAAGCAAATACTTTCCGCTACAGAAATCAACGCCATCTCAAAAGGTCTAAAATTCATAATCGCGCCACAATCCACTCCCCAGGAAGAATATATTGCACAAATAGAAAAGTTCAAGAGGAGAATAAACTGCAAACTGTTTTTTGCACAGATCAAAGATGAAAGAGACAAAAGGGATGTGGAGTTTAGAAAACCGAACCCTACATGGAACCCGCCGCAATCGAACAATCGGAAGATCAAACGACTCTTTAAAATCCTCGAGATCAAGGTGACACAAATTCTAAGTGATAGAACGGAGAAGGATAGGCCAAATCTCAGCCAGGGTGATTTGAGAGCAATCAAACGTTTGGAGAGGAGCCGTAACATTGTCATCAAAGAAACCGACAAGGGAGGAGGGGTATGCATTATGGATAGGGAGTTTTATGAAAAGAAAATATATGACCTACTGGAGGACCATGTTACATACGAGCGGCTAGCACACAACCCGATGGCACGTATCATCAATGAAGTGCATGACATTGTAGACCTCTTAAAAACACGACACATAATCAGTGAGTCATTGGCTGACTATCTCAAACCTCATGATAACTGTAGAACTCCGTTATTTTATGGCCTTCCAAAGGTACACAAGACTGACGTACCATTAAGACCGATTGTTTCAGGGTGTGGTGGCCCAACTGATAAACTCGCCAAATATGCATCCAAATATTTACAAAGTTTAGTGGAAACACTACCAGCCTATCTTAGAGATAGCACCCACCTCATACAACTACTAAAACAGGAACATATGTCTACGGAGGATTATCTAATGGTCACAGCAGATGTCACCTCACTGTACACCAATATTCCTCATGAAGATGGCATAGAGGCAGTGAGATATCATCTCCAACAGAATCCCAACCACAAGTTTCCAACTGACCTGCCACCCATTCCACCTACGTCCTACTTCACCCTCATAGTACGTACCATCCTAGAAAATAGCACCTTCCAGTTTGGAGAACAACACTTCCACCAGAGGTATGGAACGGCCATGGGTTCGAGGATAGCGCCACCGTATGCTAATTTGTTTATGGGAATTCTGGACACTGAAATTACAAACAACTTCCCAAACAATATAAAGTTCTATAAAAGATTCATTGATGATCTCTTTTTTATTTTCAATGGGACGGCGGAAGAACTCGAGAGAATTCAAATTTTCATGAATGGGCTGCACAATAGCATAAAATTTACCTTCAGAAGTTCGCCATACACAATTGACTTCCTAGATCTCACAATTTCAAAGGACTCGAGGGGAATGCTATGTACCAAACTATACAGGAAGCCAACGGACACCATGAGTCTGTTACACTTTGAGTCTAGCCATCCAAGACATCAAAAACTTGGTCTCATTTATGGGCAGACGTTAAGGTTCAATAGGCTTACCACACGTAATGATGACTTGAAAAAGGAACTGGAAGTCCTAGCCAGAACGCTGGTGCTGAAAGGTTACCCGCTATCGGTGATTAACTTTCAAATACAAAAAGCCTTAAGCCATAGCCAAGAAGAGCTCGTAAGAAAGTCAATACAGTCCAACGAAGAGGTTGACAGGGGGTTGACTCAGAGAATACCGATCGTCTTACCCAATGACCCCATAGGAAGAAGGTTACACAGTGTCATAGCAAAACACTGGAACATTGTGGAACACGATCCGTTTCTCAAAAGGGTCTTTCCACAAATGCCTCTTCATGCTTATACCAACCACAAGTCTCTGAAGGATCGCTTGATTAGCACCAGGTTCACAACAACTGACCATAATTTGTTATAACACAACGGACTGTGTGCGATTTGTAAATATCTCTTTTTTCTTATGCATGTGGGTGTATGTATGTGTGTGCATGTGCGTATGTATATATATATGTATATATATTTGCATGTATGTATGTATATATGTATATGTGTATATGTGGGGGTGTGTGTATATGTATGTACGTATAATAACCTATGATATACATGCTCATGATTGGTTGTTGTTCTTAGAATGCTCGTGGTTATACACTTTAGGTAGACTAGATGGTTATACAACTTAGTTAGACAGTTACAGTCAGATTAGTATTTTTTAATAACATCTAGACATTTCTAAGTAACTGACATAGGTATTTTTTGATAACATCTAGACAATTCTAGATAATTCTAAGTTATTGTTAATGATGCTATATCTTACCAGGAACCACACATAATGTTGCCATACCTAAATGAAGCTGTGACGGAAGCAATGGCAATGCCATACACAAACGTCGTAATGGAGAGGCACTCTGTCTATAAACAAATGAATGGAATCTGTTTTTATCCGATGTACACATGGCCGTTATTTATCCAGCTGATATTTTGGAACGAAATCACAACGGACACGGAGACATTTAAATTGGTGCTCTTTTTTGTAGGCAATGGTTGCGCTCCGTTCTTGATCTTCAAATTTCTCATACTCGGGTTCAGAAGGGATCGAACAAAGTTCAACAAACGTATGCAACAACTAAAATGGCTGGCCAATAACCTGGACCAGAACAGACACCGATGGTACTATTTTGACATACATTTTAACACTATCAGATATCTCAATCTGCAACCCTACAGGAGGAGTGATAGTGAATACAACGACTGCAATGATGCACTTCTACAGGTCACATCATAGACGGTTAGTGTTCTTAACAACAGGCAACACACAATACAGACTCATGTTTGCTCACTCGTTTTTTCTATTATACGGTACCTTGCCAAGATGTTGTTCTTTTTGCTTGAATTTCGTGCGGGATATTACTATAGAAAGAGTAGAGTTAAATAGTTATAGACTGATAGTCATTAGAAAGAATATTGTGTTTTTTCCTTCTTCTTCCAGATAAGCTTTGTTTTTGCGCTGGACATGTGTCCAATTTTGATAACCTAATGCTAACACTTAAACTCACTAATTTAATTTTCTTTGTTTCCCTCAGGCTATTACGGCTCAAAGTGTTCCAACCAGTACACGAACCCTGTCCGTGTACAAAATTTAATAAAAAGATATAAAACGACAATTTCCTATTGGCTAGAGAACCTAACCTCAGCAAAGTGATAATAAAAGTGAACAAATTAAGACGAGACTGCTTTGCTAAAATTCTATATAAAACGACAGACTCATATTGGCTAGACTTTTAAACCTGAAATTGTGATCAAAAGCAAAAGTCTTGGGGCGAGAATATTGTGGATGAGTCGTAAATAAAATGACAAATTCCTAATTGCTAGATTACTTAAACTCAAACTCTACCCCGGTTTTAAATTACTCGTAAATCTAATTTTGTATATGTTATTTATACGTTAGTCAGCTTAGTAATATAGTTTTATATTTTGATTAGTTAGTTCTTACCTTTGCCAGTATAGATTTTTATTGTGTTCCTTCTTCATCTACTGAAACTATAATTTTGTACTGGACATGTGTCCAATTTTGATAATCTGATGCTAACACTTAAACTTACTAATTTAATTTTCTTTATTTCCCTCAGGCTATTACGGCTCAAAGTGTTCCAACCAGTACACGGACCCTGTCCGTGTACAAAATTTAATAAAAATATATATCTCGTTCCTCTTTCAGGGGAGCTGTGGTTTCACTGAGCAACGACTTCTTCCAACACTAATCCTGACGACACTAAATCTTTCCGACCATTTGTTTCCTTTTTGTTCTTTTTATTGATTTATACAATTTATTATTAGTATATTACCTGTCTGTGTTTTAACTACTTCACTTTAAATCCTTCCTTCCCTTTACTTTTTAGTTTGATTTTAGTAGATAACGTTATAAATGTTCTATGCGCCGGTCTGAATTGGTCAGTTTCCTCCTAAGCCGCGTTCTGCGCTAGATTTACCGTTTCGCGCCAAATAAATATGTTTAAAATTAAAAGATTTCAATAGAAACCATTTGTATGATAACAAGATAGACTCAGAGAACTGGTAAATTCACAGCAAAATCTTGTACCGCTAAGAATCAGTAGGTGAACTACCGCAACCATAAGATTTATTGTCACCCGTACCTAAGAGCTGGCACGGTCTCGATATATAACATGTCAAAACTTCACTCGATTATCTCCGTTTGTCGTGTATCTAAAAGAAAGTTTTTTACTTTCATTCATTTTAATCTCCCAAGGGACCTAATTATACTAAAAACTTCTTATTTAATATATTGACGTCTTCGCGCCACTGTTGTTAATAGTACACGTTGAGGTTTTCACTGCAGCGTGGCTTTTCACATATGGAGTCATAGATATTAGTTATTATACAAACATACAAGTGTAGATACTGTTTTGTTAACTTTGCTTAACTGGGGGTACTCTGCTAACCGATTAATCTAATAAAAGATGGTGAGTGTTCTTAGTTCTTACTCATTCCTAGATCTATTTATTATACTTGCTTTTGTTTTTTATTCGCTATAGTCTTAATAGACACCAGCATACATAAGGAAGCTCTTATGTATGAACACACATATGTATATATTTGGTATGATTATAGACATATGTGTAGATTAATTCTAAATATGTTCATGACATATTTAGAATCACAGCTTTTCACACTTCAGATCCAAGCTTGACCGCCATGACATCATTATCGGAGGACACTGGTGTTATATATAATTAGGGCTAGGGAAAGGATTTGGCTTTTCTAGTAGTGAGGTCATAACTATCGCGATAGGACTAGCATGACGTAAATCATGGGTAGTAGTATCAAAAACGATGATACGCCTTTGACGATTGGCGTTATGTCTCTGATACTATTGCTGCCCGAAACGTCATCTGTGACACATGCATGGTTCTGAGGAGGGCGTCACAGGTAAAACCACTACTTAATTATGATTTTACGCTTAAACACCAGGGCCCTGGCTCGCACACACAACATTGCACATTTCACTTAGGTGTTTATACTTTTTTATACTTGCCTTGTTATCTTATTACATTTTTTTTCTATTAGTGTATGATATTTGGTTTAATAACTGTAGTATATTTGTTTTGTTTTTGCCTTAAATGTGTATTAATACTAATTTAAGATATTTAAATTACTTTACAACTGTACAAGTCCTTTAGCGCAAACAGTTAGCGATCCGCCTGTCAAACCACGTAGTCTGACATTGTGGGGTTCGAATCCTAGCTCAGCTTGAATTTTGTATATACAACTTTTTTGACCTTAAAAGCGCTGGTTAGTTCAGCTCTTTAACTAAAAACTCACTGACCCTAATGACTGCGATAAATATAGTCTACATTAGAAATGCTTGGTCCAGTACGAACTCCTACTAACGTCAACCACAAGAAAGCTATGTTCAAAATAAAACTGCAAATTCATACGGGCTAGATTACCTGACCTAAAAAATGTAATATTAAAAGCAAAATAACTTAGGCGAGACTACCGTGTAAGACTCTTATAAAAAAACGACAAATTCTTATTGGCTAGATTACTTAAAATTAAAGCTGTGATGATAAAAGTGAAATAACTTAGGCGAGACCACTTTTTAAAGATCTTAAATAAAACGACAAATTCCTATTGGCTAGATGACTTAACCTCAGAGATATGTTTTTGAAAGTGAACTAACTTAGGCGAGACTACCGTGTAAGACTCTTATAAAAAAACGACAAATTCTTATTGGCTAGATTACTTAAATTAAGGCTGTGGTGATAAAAGTGAAATAACTTAGGCGAGACCACTTTTTAAAGATCTTATATAAAACGACAAATTCCTATTGGCTAGATGACTTAACCTCAGGGATATGTTTTTGAAAGTGAACTAACTTAGGCGAGACTACCGTGTAAGACTCTTATAAAAAAACGACAAATTCCTATTAGCTAGATTACTTAAAATTAAAGCTGTGATGATAAAAGTGAAATAACTTAGGCGAGACCACTTTTTAAAGATCTTATATAAAACGACAAATTCCTATTGGCTAGATGACTTAACCTCAGAGATATGTTTTTGAAAGTGAACTAACTTAGGCAAGACTACTTTGTAAAGATCTTATATAAAACGACAAATTCCTATTGGCTAGATTACTTAAAATTAAAGCTGTGATGATAAAAGTGAAATAACTTAGGCGAGACCACTTTTTAAAGATCTTATATAAAACGACAAATTCCTATTGGCTAGATGACTTAACCTCAGGGATATGTTTTTGAAAGTGAACTAACTTAGGCAAGACTACTTTGTAAAGATCTTATATAAAACGACAAATTCCTATTGGCTAGATTACTTAAAATTAAAGCTGTGATGATAAAAGTGAAATAACTTAGGCGAGACCACTTTTTAAAGATCTTATATAAAACGACAAATTCCTATTGGCTAGATGACTTAACCTCAGGGATATGTTTTTGAAAGTGAACTAACTTAGGCGAGACTACCGTGTAAGACTCTTATAAAAAAACGACAAATTCCTATTGGCTAGATTACTTAAAATTAAAACTGTGATGATAAAAGTGAAATAACTTAGGCGAGACCACTTTTTAAAGATCTTATATAAAACGACAAATTCCTATTGGCTAGATGACTTAACCTCAGAGATATGTTTTTGAGAGTGAACTAACTTAGGCGAGACTACCGTGTAAAACTCTTATAAAAATAGTTATAAACAACTTACTAACACACGGACACCTTTTCACTGAGTACATTTCTTTAGGAGTCGAACAACAGTACCAACAACAACAGACTGTATTACACCTACAAGGAGAAGAGGTTGGTCACACCGTTCTCCGTAAAAAACCTATTCATGCCAAACTGGCATGCTGCGTTGGGTAACAGATACAAACATTTGCTGAACAAAGAGAAGCTCAGGTTCAGACAGCAACTCATTGACAAATCAATAATTAACCTGTCTAAGCAAATACTTTCCGCTACAGAAATCAACGCCATCTCAAAAGGTCTAAAATTCATAATCGCGCCACAATCCACTCCCCAGGAAGAATATATTGCACAAATAGAAAAGTTCAAGAGGAGAATAAACTGCAAACTGTTTTTTGCACAGATCAAAGATGAAAGAGACAAAAGGGATGTGGAGTTTAGAAAACCGAACCCTACATGGAACCCGCCGCAATCGAACAATCGGAAGATCAAACGACTCTTTAAAATCCTCGAGATCAAGGTGACACAAATTCTAAGTGATAGAACGGAGAAGGATAGGCCAAATCTCAGCCAGGGTGATTTGAGAGCAATCAAACGTTTGGAGAGGAGCCGTAACATTGTCATCAAAGAAACCGACAAGGGAGGAGGGGTATGCATTATGGATAGGGAGTTTTATGAAAAGAAAATATATGACCTACTGGAGGACCATGTTACATACGAGCGGCTAGCACACAACCCGATGGCACGTATCATCAATGAAGTGCATGACATTGTAGACCTCTTAAAAACACGACACATAATCAGTGAGTCATTGGCTGACTATCTCAAACCTCATGATAACTGTAGAACTCCGTTATTTTATGGCCTTCCAAAGGTACACAAGACTGACGTACCATTAAGACCGATTGTTTCAGGGTGTGGTGGCCCAACTGATAAACTCGCCAAATATGCATCCAAATATTTACAAAGTTTAGTGGAAACACTACCAGCCTATCTTAGAGATAGCACCCACCTCATACAACTACTAAAACAGGAACATATGTCTACGGAGGATTATCTAATGGTCACAGCAGATGTCACCTCACTGTACACCAATATTCCTCATGAAGATGGCATAGAGGCAGTGAGATATCATCTCCAACAGAATCCCAACCACAAGTTTCCAACTGACCTGCCACCCATTCCACCTACGTCCTACTTCACCCTCATAGTACGTACCATCCTAGAAAATAGCACCTTCCAGTTTGGAGAACAACACTTCCACCAGAGGTATGGAACGGCCATGGGTTCGAGGATAGCGCCACCGTATGCTAATTTGTTTATGGGAATTCTGGACACTGAAATTACAAACAACTTCCCAAACAATATAAAGTTCTATAAAAGATTCATTGATGATCTCTTTTTTATTTTCAATGGGACGGCGGAAGAACTCGAGAGAATTCAAATTTTCATGAATGGGCTGCACAATAGCATAAAATTTACCTTCAGAAGTTCGCCATACACAATTGACTTCCTAGATCTCACAATTTCAAAGGACTCGAGGGGAATGCTATGTACCAAACTATACAGGAAGCCAACGGACACCATGAGTCTGTTACACTTTGAGTCTAGCCATCCAAGACATCAAAAACTTGGTCTCATTTATGGGCAGACGTTAAGGTTCAATAGGCTTACCACACGTAATGATGACTTGAAAAAGGAACTGGAAGTCCTAGCCAGAACGCTGGTGCTGAAAGGTTACCCGCTATCGGTGATTAACTTTCAAATACAAAAAGCCTTAAGCCATAGCCAAGAAGAGCTCGTAAGAAAGTCAATACAGTCCAACGAAGAGGTTGACAGGGGGTTGACTCAGAGAATACCGATCGTCTTACCCAATGACCCCATAGGAAGAAGGTTACACAGTGTCATAGCAAAACACTGGAACATTGTGGAACACGATCCGTTTCTCAAAAGGGTCTTTCCACAAATGCCTCTTCATGCTTATACCAACCACAAGTCTCTGAAGGATCGCTTGATTAGCACCAGGTTCACAACAACTGACCATAATTTGTTATAACACAACGGACTGTGTGCGATTTGTAAATATCTCTTTTTTCTTATGCATGTGGGTGTATGTATGTGTGTGCATGTGCGTATGTATATATATATGTATATATATTTGCATGTATGTATGTATATATGTATATGTGTATATGTGGGGGTGTGTGTATATGTATGTACGTATAATAACCTATGATATACATGCTCATGATTGGTTGTTGTTCTTAGAATGCTCGTGGTTATACACTTTAGGTAGACTAGATGGTTATACAACTTAGTTAGACAGTTACAGTCAGATTAGTATTTTTTAATAACATCTAGACATTTCTAAGTAACTGACATAGGTATTTTTTGATAACATCTAGACAATTCTAGATAATTCTAAGTTATTGTTAATGATGCTATATCTTACCAGGAACCACACATAATGTTGCCATACCTAAATGAAGCTGTGACGGAAGCAATGGCAATGCCATACACAAACGTCGTAATGGAGAGGCACTCTGTCTATAAACAAATGAATGGAATCTGTTTTTATCCGATGTACACATGGCCGTTATTTATCCAGCTGATATTTTGGAACGAAATCACAACGGACACGGAGACATTTAAATTGGTGCTCTTTTTTGTAGGCAATGGTTGCGCTCCGTTCTTGATCTTCAAATTTCTCATACTCGGGTTCAGAAGGGATCGAACAAAGTTCAACAAACGTATGCAACAACTAAAATGGCTGGCCAATAACCTGGACCAGAACAGACACCGATGGTACTATTTTGACATACATTTTAACACTATCAGATATCTCAATCTGCAACCCTACAGGAGGAGTGATAGTGAATACAACGACTGCAATGATGCACTTCTACAGGTCACATCATAGACGGTTAGTGTTCTTAACAACAGGCAACACACAATACAGACTCATGTTTGCTCACTCGTTTTTTCTATTATACGGTACCTTGCCAAGATGTTGTTCTTTTTGCTTGAATTTCGTGCGGGATATTACTATAGAAAGAGTAGAGTTAAATAGTTATAGACTGATAGTCATTAGAAAGAATATTGTGTTTTTTCCTTCTTCTTCCAGATAAGCTTTGTTTTTGCGCTGGACATGTGTCCAATTTTGATAACCTAATGCTAACACTTAAACTCACTAATTTAATTTTCTTTGTTTCCCTCAGGCTATTACGGCTCAAAGTGTTCCAACCAGTACACGAACCCTGTCCGTGTACAAAATTTAATAAAAAGATATAAAACGACAATTTCCTATTGGCTAGAGAACCTAACCTCAGCAAAGTGATAATAAAAGTGAACAAATTAAGACGAGACTGCTTTGCTAAAATTCTATATAAAACGACAGACTCATATTGGCTAGACTTTTAAACCTGAAATTGTGATCAAAAGCAAAAGTCTTGGGGCGAGAATATTGTGGATGAGTCGTAAATAAAATGACAAATTCCTAATTGCTAGATTACTTAAACTCAAACTCTACCCCGGTTTTAAATTACTCGTAAATCTAATTTTGTATATGTTATTTATACGTTAGTCAGCTTAGTAATATAGTTTTATATTTTGATTAGTTAGTTCTTACCTTTGCCAGTATAGATTTTTATTGTGTTCCTTCTTCATCTACTGAAACTATAATTTTGTACTGGACATGTGTCCAATTTTGATAATCTGATGCTAACACTTAAACTTACTAATTTAATTTTCTTTATTTCCCTCAGGCTATTACGGCTCAAAGTGTTCCAACCAGTACACGGACCCTGTCCGTGTACAAAATTTAATAAAAATATATATCTCGTTCCTCTTTCAGGGGAGCTGTGGTTTCACTGAGCAACGACTTCTTCCAACACTAATCCTGACGACACTAAATCTTTCCGACCATTTGTTTCCTTTTTGTTCTTTTTATTGATTTATACAATTTATTATTAGTATATTACCTGTCTGTGTTTTAACTACTTCACTTTAAATCCTTCCTTCCCTTTACTTTTTAGTTTGATTTTAGTAGATAACGTTATAAATGTTCTATGCGCCGGTCTGAATTGGTCAGTTTCCTCCTAAGCCGCGTTCTGCGCTAGATTTACCGTTTCGCGCCAAATAAATATGTTTAAAATTAAAAGATTTCAATAGAAACCATTTGTATGATAACAAGATAGACTCAGAGAACTGGTAAATTCACAGCAAAATCTTGTACCGCTAAGAATCAGTAGGTGAACTACCGCAACCATAAGATTTATTGTCACCCGTACCTAAGAGCTGGCACGGTCTCGATATATAACATGTCAAAACTTCACTCGATTATCTCCGTTTGTCGTGTATCTAAAAGAAAGTTTTTTACTTTCATTCATTTTAATCTCCCAAGGGACCTAATTATACTAAAAACTTCTTATTTAATATATTGACGTCTTCGCGCCACTGTTGTTAATAGTACACGTTGAGGTTTTCACTGCAGCGTGGCTTTTCACATATGGAGTCATAGATATTAGTTATTATACAAACATACAAGTGTAGATACTGTTTTGTTAACTTTGCTTAACTGGGGGTACTCTGCTAACCGATTAATCTAATAAAAGATGGTGAGTGTTCTTAGTTCTTACTCATTCCTAGATCTATTTATTATACTTGCTTTTGTTTTTTATTCGCTATAGTCTTAATAGACACCAGCATACATAAGGAAGCTCTTATGTATGAACACACATATGTATATATTTGGTATGATTATAGACATATGTGTAGATTAATTCTAAATATGTTCATGACATATTTAGAATCACAGCTTTTCACACTTCAGATCCAAGCTTGACCGCCATGACATCATTATCGGAGGACACTGGTGTTATATATAATTAGGGCTAGGGAAAGGATTTGGCTTTTCTAGTAGTGAGGTCATAACTATCGCGATAGGACTAGCATGACGTAAATCATGGGTAGTAGTATCAAAAACGATGATACGCCTTTGACGATTGGCGTTATGTCTCTGATACTATTGCTGCCCGAAACGTCATCTGTGACACATGCATGGTTCTGAGGAGGGCGTCACAGGTAAAACCACTACTTAATTATGATTTTACGCTTAAACACCAGGGCCCTGGCTCGCACACACAACATTGCACATTTCACTTAGGTGTTTATACTTTTTTATACTTGCCTTGTTATCTTATTACATTTTTTTTCTATTAGTGTATGATATTTGGTTTAATAACTGTAGTATATTTGTTTTGTTTTTGCCTTAAATGTGTATTAATACTAATTTAAGATATTTAAATTACTTTACAACTGTACAAGTCCTTTAGCGCAAACAGTTAGCGATCCGCCTGTCAAACCACGTAGTCTGACATTGTGGGGTTCGAATCCTAGCTCAGCTTGAATTTTGTATATACAACTTTTTTGACCTTAAAAGCGCTGGTTAGTTCAGCTCTTTAACTAAAAACTCACTGACCCTAATGACTGCGATAAATATAGTCTACATTAGAAATGCTTGGTCCAGTACGAACTCCTACTAACGTCAACCACAAGAAAGCTATGTTCAAAATAAAACTGCAAATTCATACGGGCTAGATTACCTGACCTAAAAAATGTAATATTAAAAACAAAATAACTTAGGCGAGACTACCGTGTAAGACTCTTATAAAAAAACGACAAATTCTTATTGGCTAGATTACTTAAAATTAAAGCTGTGATGATAAAAGTGAAATAACTTAGGCGAGACCACTTTTTAAAGATCTTATATAAAACGACAAATTCCTATTGGCTAGATGACTTAACCTCAGGGATATGTTTTTGAAAGTGAACTAACTTAGGCGAGACTACCGTGTATGACTCTTATAAAAAAACGACAAATTCCTATTGGCTAGATTACTTAAAATTAAAACTGTGATGATAAAAGTGAAATAACTTAGGCGAGACCACTTTTTAAAGATCTTATATAAAACGACAAATTCCTATTGGCTAGATGACTTAACCTCAGAGATATGTTTTTGAAAGTGAACTAACTTAGGCAAGACTACTTTGTAAAGATCTTATATAAAACGACAAATTCCTATTGGCTAGATTACTTAAAATTAAAGCTGTGATGATAAAAGTGAAATAACTTAGGCGAGACCACTTTTTAAAGATCTTATATAAAACGACAAATTCCTATTGGCTAGATGACTTAACCTCAGGGATATGTTTTTGAAAGTGAACTAACTTAGGCAAGACTACTTTGTAAAGATCTTATATAAAACGACAAATTCCTATTGGCTAGATTACTTAAAATTAAAGCTGTGATGATAAAAGTGAAATAACTTAGGCGAGACCACTTTTTAAAGATCTTATATAAAACGACAAATTCCTATTGGCTAGATGACTTAACCTCAGGGATATGTTTTTGAAAGTGAACTAACTTAGGCGAGACTACCGTGTATGACTCTTATAAAAAAACGACAAATTCCTATTGGCTAGATTACTTAAAATTAAAACTGTGATGATAAAAGTGAAATAACTTAGGCGAGACCACTTTTTAAAGATCTTATATAAAACGACAAATTCCTATTGGCTAGATGACTTAACCTCAGAGATATGTTTTTGAGAGTGAACTAACTTAGGCGAGACTACCGTGTAAAACTCTTATAAAAATAGTTATAAACAACTTACTAACACACGGACACCTTTTCACTGAGTACATTTCTTTAGGAGTCGAACAACAGTACCAACAACAACAGACTGTATTACACCTACAAGGAGAAGAGGTTGGTCACACCGTTCTCCGTAAAAAACCTATTCATGCCAAACTGGCATGCTGCGTTGGGTAACAGATACAAACATTTGCTGAACAAAGAGAAGCTCAGGTTCAGACAGCAACTCATTGACAAATCAATAATTAACCTGTCTAAGCAAATACTTTCCGCTACAGAAATCAACGCCATCTCAAAAGGTCTAAAATTCATAATCGCGCCACAATCCACTCCCCAGGAAGAATATATTGCACAAATAGAAAAGTTCAAGAGGAGAATAAACTGCAAACTGTTTTTTGCACAGATCAAAGATGAAAGAGACAAAAGGGATGTGGAGTTTAGAAAACCGAACCCTACATGGAACCCGCCGCAATCGAACAATCGGAAGATCAAACGACTCTTTAAAATCCTCGAGATCAAGGTGACACAAATTCTAAGTGATAGAACGGAGAAGGATAGGCCAAATCTCAGCCAGGGTGATTTGAGAGCAATCAAACGTTTGGAGAGGAGCCGTAACATTGTCATCAAAGAAACCGACAAGGGAGGAGGGGTATGCATTATGGATAGGGAGTTTTATGAAAAGAAAATATATGACCTACTGGAGGACCATGTTACATACGAGCGGCTAGCACACAACCCGATGGCACGTATCATCAATGAAGTGCATGACATTGTAGACCTCTTAAAAACACGACACATAATCAGTGAGTCATTGGCTGACTATCTCAAACCTCATGATAACTGTAGAACTCCGTTATTTTATGGCCTTCCAAAGGTACACAAGACTGACGTACCATTAAGACCGATTGTTTCAGGGTGTGGTGGCCCAACTGATAAACTCGCCAAATATGCATCCAAATATTTACAAAGTTTAGTGGAAACACTACCAGCCTATCTTAGAGATAGCACCCACCTCATACAACTACTAAAACAGGAACATATGTCTACGGAGGATTATCTAATGGTCACAGCAGATGTCACCTCACTGTACACCAATATTCCTCATGAAGATGGCATAGAGGCAGTGAGATATCATCTCCAACAGAATCCCAACCACAAGTTTCCAACTGACCTGCCACCCATTCCACCTACGTCCTACTTCACCCTCATAGTACGTACCATCCTAGAAAATAGCACCTTCCAGTTTGGAGAACAACACTTCCACCAGAGGTATGGAACGGCCATGGGTTCGAGGATAGCGCCACCGTATGCTAATTTGTTTATGGGAATTCTGGACACTGAAATTACAAACAACTTCCCAAACAATATAAAGTTCTATAAAAGATTCATTGATGATCTCTTTTTTATTTTCAATGGGACGGCGGAAGAACTCGAGAGAATTCAAATTTTCATGAATGGGCTGCACAATAGCATAAAATTTACCTTCAGAAGTTCGCCATACACAATTGACTTCCTAGATCTCACAATTTCAAAGGACTCGAGGGGAATGCTATGTACCAAACTATACAGGAAGCCAACGGACACCATGAGTCTGTTACACTTTGAGTCTAGCCATCCAAGACATCAAAAACTTGGTCTCATTTATGGGCAGACGTTAAGGTTCAATAGGCTTACCACACGTAATGATGACTTGAAAAAGGAACTGGAAGTCCTAGCCAGAACGCTGGTGCTGAAAGGTTACCCGCTATCGGTGATTAACTTTCAAATACAAAAAGCCTTAAGCCATAGCCAAGAAGAGCTCGTAAGAAAGTCAATACAGTCCAACGAAGAGGTTGACAGGGGGTTGACTCAGAGAATACCGATCGTCTTACCCAATGACCCCATAGGAAGAAGGTTACACAGTGTCATAGCAAAACACTGGAACATTGTGGAACACGATCCGTTTCTCAAAAGGGTCTTTCCACAAATGCCTCTTCATGCTTATACCAACCACAAGTCTCTGAAGGATCGCTTGATTAGCACCAGGTTCACAACAACTGACCATAATTTGTTATAACACAACGGACTGTGTGCGATTTGTAAATATCTCTTTTTTCTTATGCATGTGGGTGTATGTATGTGTGTGCATGTGCGTATGTATATATATATGTATATATATTTGCATGTATGTATGTATATATGTATATGTGTATATGTGGGGGTGTGTGTATATGTATGTACGTATAATAACCTATGATATACATGCTCATGATTGGTTGTTGTTCTTAGAATGCTCGTGGTTATACACTTTAGGTAGACTAGATGGTTATACAACTTAGTTAGACAGTTACAGTCAGATTAGTATTTTTTAATAACATCTAGACATTTCTAAGTAACTGACATAGGTATTTTTTGATAACATCTAGACAATTCTAGATAATTCTAAGTTATTGTTAATGATGCTATATCTTACCAGGAACCACACATAATGTTGCCATACCTAAATGAAGCTGTGACGGAAGCAATGGCAATGCCATACACAAACGTCGTAATGGAGAGGCACTCTGTCTATAAACAAATGAATGGAATCTGTTTTTATCCGATGTACACATGGCCGTTATTTATCCAGCTGATATTTTGGAACGAAATCACAACGGACACGGAGACATTTAAATTGGTGCTCTTTTTTGTAGGCAATGGTTGCGCTCCGTTCTTGATCTTCAAATTTCTCATACTCGGGTTCAGAAGGGATCGAACAAAGTTCAACAAACGTATGCAACAACTAAAATGGCTGGCCAATAACCTGGACCAGAACAGACACCGATGGTACTATTTTGACATACATTTTAACACTATCAGATATCTCAATCTGCAACCCTACAGGAGGAGTGATAGTGAATACAACGACTGCAATGATGCACTTCTACAGGTCACATCATAGACGGTTAGTGTTCTTAACAACAGGCAACACACAATACAGACTCATGTTTGCTCACTCGTTTTTTCTATTATACGGTACCTTGCCAAGATGTTGTTCTTTTTGCTTGAATTTCGTGCGGGATATTACTATAGAAAGAGTAGAGTTAAATAGTTATAGACTGATAGTCATTAGAAAGAATATTGTGTTTTTTCCTTCTTCTTCCAGATAAGCTTTGTTTTTGCGCTGGACATGTGTCCAATTTTGATAACCTAATGCTAACACTTAAACTCACTAATTTAATTTTCTTTGTTTCCCTCAGGCTATTACGGCTCAAAGTGTTCCAACCAGTACACGAACCCTGTCCGTGTACAAAATTTAATAAAAAGATATAAAACGACAATTTCCTATTGGCTAGAGAACCTAACCTCAGCAAAGTGATAATAAAAGTGAACAAATTAAGACGAGACTGCTTTGCTAAAATTCTATATAAAACGACAGACTCATATTGGCTAGACTTTTAAACCTGAAATTGTGATCAAAAGCAAAAGTCTTGGGGCGAGAATATTGTGGATGAGTCGTAAATAAAATGACAAATTCCTAATTGCTAGATTACTTAAACTCAAACTCTACCCCGGTTTTAAATTACTCGTAAATCTAATTTTGTATATGTTATTTATACGTTAGTCAGCTTAGTAATATAGTTTTATATTTTGATTAGTTAGTTCTTACCTTTGCCAGTATAGATTTTTATTGTGTTCCTTCTTCATCTACTGAAACTATAATTTTGTACTGGACATGTGTCCAATTTTGATAATCTGATGCTAACACTTAAACTTACTAATTTAATTTTCTTTATTTCCCTCAGGCTATTACGGCTCAAAGTGTTCCAACCAGTACACGGACCCTGTCCGTGTACAAAATTTAATAAAAATATATATCTCGTTCCTCTTTCAGGGGAGCTGTGGTTTCACTGAGCAACGACTTCTTCCAACACTAATCCTGACGACACTAAATCTTTCCGACCATTTGTTTCCTTTTTGTTCTTTTTATTGATTTATACAATTTATTATTAGTATATTACCTGTCTGTGTTTTAACTACTTCACTTTAAATCCTTCCTTCCCTTTACTTTTTAGTTTGATTTTAGTAGATAACGTTATAAATGTTCTATGCGCCGGTCTGAATTGGTCAGTTTCCTCCTAAGCCGCGTTCTGCGCTAGATTTACCGTTTCGCGCCAAATAAATATGTTTAAAATTAAAAGATTTCAATAGAAACCATTTGTATGATAACAAGATAGACTCAGAGAACTGGTAAATTCACAGCAAAATCTTGTACCGCTAAGAATCAGTAGGTGAACTACCGCAACCATAAGATTTATTGTCACCCGTACCTAAGAGCTGGCACGGTCTCGATATATAACATGTCAAAACTTCACTCGATTATCTCCGTTTGTCGTGTATCTAAAAGAAAGTTTTTTACTTTCATTCATTTTAATCTCCCAAGGGACCTAATTATACTAAAAACTTCTTATTTAATATATTGACGTCTTCGCGCCACTGTTGTTAATAGTACACGTTGAGGTTTTCACTGCAGCGTGGCTTTTCACATATGGAGTCATAGATATTAGTTATTATACAAACATACAAGTGTAGATACTGTTTTGTTAACTTTGCTTAACTGGGGGTACTCTGCTAACCGATTAATCTAATAAAAGATGGTGAGTGTTCTTAGTTCTTACTCATTCCTAGATCTATTTATTATACTTGCTTTTGTTTTTTATTCGCTATAGTCTTAATAGACACCAGCATACATAAGGAAGCTCTTATGTATGAACACACATATGTATATATTTGGTATGATTATAGACATATGTGTAGATTAATTCTAAATATGTTCATGACATATTTAGAATCACAGCTTTTCACACTTCAGATCCAAGCTTGACCGCCATGACATCATTATCGGAGGACACTGGTGTTATATATAATTAGGGCTAGGGAAAGGATTTGGCTTTTCTAGTAGTGAGGTCATAACTATCGCGATAGGACTAGCATGACGTAAATCATGGGTAGTAGTATCAAAAACGATGATACGCCTTTGACGATTGGCGTTATGTCTCTGATACTATTGCTGCCCGAAACGTCATCTGTGACACATGCATGGTTCTGAGGAGGGCGTCACAGGTAAAACCACTACTTAATTATGATTTTACGCTTAAACACCAGGGCCCTGGCTCGCACACACAACATTGCACATTTCACTTAGGTGTTTATACTTTTTTATACTTGCCTTGTTATCTTATTACATTTTTTTTCTATTAGTGTATGATATTTGGTTTAATAACTGTAGTATATTTGTTTTGTTTTTGCCTTAAATGTGTATTAATACTAATTTAAGATATTTAAATTACTTTACAACTGTACAAGTCCTTTAGCGCAAACAGTTAGCGATCCGCCTGTCAAACCACGTAGTCTGACATTGTGGGGTTCGAATCCTAGCTCAGCTTGAATTTTGTATATACAACTTTTTTGACCTTAAAAGCGCTGGTTAGTTCAGCTCTTTAACTAAAAACTCACTGACCCTAATGACTGCGATAAATATAGTCTACATTAGAAATGCTTGGTCCAGTACGAACTCCTACTAACGTCAACCACAAGAAAGCTATGTTCAAAATAAAACTGCAAATTCATACGGGCTAGATTACCTGACCTAAAAAATGTAATATTAAAAACAAAATAACTTAGGCGAGACTACCGTGTAAGACTCTTATAAAAAAACGACAAATTCTTATTGGCTAGATTACTTAAAATTAAAGCTGTGATGATAAAAGTGAAATAACTTAGGCGAGACCACTTTTTAAAGATCTTAAATAAAACGACAAATTCCTATTGGCTAGATGACTTAACCTCAGAGATATGTTTTTGAAAGTGAACTAACTTAGGCGAGACTACCGTGTAAGACTCTTATAAAAAAACGACAAATTCTTATTGGCTAGATTACTTAAATTAAGGCTGTGGTGATAAAAGTGAAATAACTTAGGCGAGACCACTTTTTAAAGATCTTATATAAAACGACAAATTCCTATTGGCTAGATGACTTAACCTCAGGGATATGCTTTTGAAAGTGAACTAACTTAGGCGAAACTACCGTGTAAGACTCTTATAAAAAAACGACAAATTCCTATTGGCTAGATTACTTAAAACTAAAGCTGTGATGATAAAAGTGAAATAACTTAGGCGAGACCACTTTTTAAAGATCTTATATAAAACGACAAATTCCTATTGGCTAGATGACTTAACCTCAGGGATATGTTTTTGAAAGTGAACTAACTTAGGCAAGACTACTTTGTAAAGATCTTATATAAAACGACAAATTCCTATTGGCTAGATTACTTAAAATTAAAGCTGTGATGATAAAAGTGAAATAACTTAGGCGAGACCACTTTTTAAAGATCTTATATAAAACGACAAATTCCTATTGGCTAGATGACTTAACCTCAGGGATATGTTTTTGAAAGTGAACTAACTTAGGCGAGACTACCGTGTAAGACTCTTATAAAAAAACGACAAATTCCTATTAGCTAGATTACTTAAAATTAAAGCTGTGATGATAAAAGTGAAATAACTTAGGCGAGACCACTTTTTAAAGATCTTATATAAAACGACAAATTCCTATTGGCTAGATGACTTAACCTCAGAGATATGTTTTTGAAAGTGAACTAACTTAGGCAAGACTACTTTGTAAAGATCTTATATAAAACGACAAATTCCTATTGGCTAGATTACTTAAAATTAAAGCTGTGATGATAAAAGTGAAATAACTTAGGCGAGACCACTTTTTAAAGATCTTATATAAAACGACAAATTCCTATTGGCTAGATGACTTAACCTCAGGGATATGTTTTTGAGAGTGAACTAACTTAGGCGAGACTACCGTGTAAAACTCTTATAAAAATAGTTATAAACAACTTACTAACACACGGACACCTTTTCACTGAGTACATTTCTTTAGGAGTCGAACAACAGTACCAACAACAACAGACTGTATTACACCAACAAGGAGAAGAGGTTGGTCACACCGTTCTCCGTAAAAAACCTATTCATGCCAAACTGGCATGCTGCGTTGGGTAACAGATACAAACATTTGCTGAACAAAGAGAAGCTCAGGTTCAGACAGCAACTCATTGACAAATCAATAATTAACCTGTCTAAGCAAATACTTTCCGCTACAGAAATCAACGCCATCTCAAAAGGTCTAAAATTCATAATCGCGCCACAATCCACTCCCCAGGAAGAATATATTGCACAAATAGAAAAGTTCAAGAGGAGAATAAACTGCAAACTGTTTTTTGCACAGATCAAAGATGAAAGAGACAAAAGGGATGTGGAGTTTAGAAAACCGAACCCTACATGGAACCCGCCGCAATCGAACAATCGGAAGATCAAACGACTCTTTAAAATCCTCGAGATCAAGGTGACACAAATTCTAAGTGATAGAACGGAGAAGGATAGGCCAAATCTCAGCCAGGGTGATTTGAGAGCAATCAAACGTTTGGAGAGGAGCCGTAACATTGTCATCAAAGAAACCGACAAGGGAGGAGGGGTATGCATTATGGATAGGGAGTTTTATGAAAAGAAAATATATGACCTACTGGAGGACTATGTTACATACGAGCGGCTAGCACACAACCCGATGGCACGTATCATCAATGAAGTGCATGACAATGTAGACCTCTTAAAAACACGACACATAATCAGTGAGTCATTGGCTGACTATCTCAAACCTCATGATAACTGTAGAACTCCGTTATTTTATGGCCTTCCAAAGGTACACAAGACTGACGTACCATTAAGACCGATTGTTTCAGGGTGTGGTGGCCCAACTGATAAACTCGCCAAATATGCATCCAAATATTTACAAAGTTTAGTGGAAACACTACCAGCCTATCTTAGAGATAGCACCCACCTCATACAACTACTAAAACAGGAACATATGTCTACGGAGGATTATCTAATGGTCACAGCAGATGTCACCTCACTGTACACCAATATTCCTCATGAAGATGGCATAGAGGCAGTGAGATATCATCTCCAACAGAATCCCAACCACAAGTTTCCAACTGACCTGCCACCCATTCCACCTACGTCCTACTTCACCCTCATAGTACGTACCATCCTAGAAAATAGCACCTTCCAGTTTGGAGAACAACACTTCCACCAGAGGTATGGAACGGCCATGGGTTCGAGGATAGCGCCACCGTATGCTAATTTGTTTATGGGAATTCTGGACACTGAAATTACAAACAACTTCCCAAACAATATAAAGTTCTATAAAAGATTCATTGATGATCTCTTTTTTATTTTCAATGGGACGGCGGAAGAACTCGAGAGAATTCAAATTTTCATGAATGGGCTGCACAATAGCATAAAATTTACCTTCAGAAGTTCGCCATACACAATTGACTTCCTAGATCTCACAATTTCAAAGGACTCGAGGGGAATGCTATGTACCAAACTATACAGGAAGCCAACGGACACCATGAGTCTGTTACACTTTGAGTCTAGCCATCCAAGACATCAAAAACTTGGTCTCATTTATGGGCAGACGTTAAGGTTCAATAGGCTTACCACACGTAATGATGACTTGAAAAAGGAACTGGAAGTCCTAGCCAGAACGCTGGTGCTGAAAGGTTACCCGCTATCGGTGATTAACTTTCAAATACAAAAAGCCTTAAGCCATAGCCAAGAAGAGCTCGTAAGAAAGTCAATACAGTCCAACGAAGAGGTTGACAGGGGGTTGACTCAGAGAATACCGATCGTCTTACCCAATGACCCCATAGGAAGAAGGTTACACAGTGTCATAGCAAAACACTGGAACATTGTGGAACACGATCCGTTTCTCAAAAGGGTCTTTCCACAAATGCCTCTTCATGCTTATACCAACCACAAGTCTCTGAAGGATCGCTTGATTAGCACCAGGTTCACAACAACTGACCATAATTTGTTATAACACAACGGACTGTGTGCGATTTGTAAATATCTCTTTTTTCTTATGCATGTGGGTGTATGTATGTGTGTGCATGTGCGTATGTATATATATATGTATATATATTTGCATGTATGTATGTATATATGTATATGTGTATATGTGGGGGTGTGTGTATATGTATGTACGTATAATAACCTATGATATACATGCTCATGATTGGTTGTTGTTCTTAGAATGCTCGTGGTTATACACTTTAGGTAGACTAGATGGTTATACAACTTAGTTAGACAGTTACAGTCAGATTAGTATTTTTTAATAACATCTAGACATTTCTAAGTAACTGACATAGGTATTTTTTGATAACATCTAGACAATTCTAGATAATTCTAAGTTATTGTTAATGATGCTATATCTTACCAGGAACCACACATAATGTTGCCATACCTAAATGAAGCTGTGACGGAAGCAATGGCAATGCCATACACAAACGTCGTAATGGAGAGGCACTCTGTCTATAAACAAATGAATGGAATCTGTTTTTATCCGATGTACACATGGCCGTTATTTATCCAGCTGATATTTTGGAACGAAATCACAACGGACACGGAGACATTTAAATTGGTGCTCTTTTTTGTAGGCAATGGTTGCGCTCCGTTCTTGATCTTCAAATTTCTCATACTCGGGTTCAGAAGGGATCGAACAAAGTTCAACAAACGTATGCAACAACTAAAATGGCTGGCCAATAACCTGGACCAGAACAGACACCGATGGTACTATTTTGACATACATTTTAACACTATCAGATATCTCAATCTGCAACCCTACAGGAGGAGTGATAGTGAATACAACGACTGCAATGATGCACTTCTACAGGTCACATCATAGACGGTTAGTGTTCTTAACAACAGGCAACACACAATACAGACTCATGTTTGCTCACTCGTTTTTTCTATTATACGGTACCTTGCCAAGATGTTGTTCTTTTTGCTTGAATTTCGTGCGGGATATTACTATAGAAAGAGTAGAGTTAAATAGTTATAGACTGATAGTCATTAGAAAGAATATTGTGTTTTTTCCTTCTTCTTCCAGATAAGCTTTGTTTTTGCGCTGGACATGTGTCCAATTTTGATAACCTAATGCTAACACTTAAACTCACTAATTTAATTTTCTTTGTTTCCCTCAGGCTATTACGGCTCAAAGTGTTCCAACCAGTACACGAACCCTGTCCGTGTACAAAATTTAATAAAAAGATATAAAACGACAATTTCCTATTGGCTAGAGAACCTAACCTCAGCAAAGTGATAATAAAAGTGAACAAATTAAGACGAGACTGCTTTGCTAAAATTCTATATAAAACGACAGACTCATATTGGCTAGACTTTTAAACCTGAAATTGTGATCAAAAGCAAAAGTCTTGGGGCGAGAATATTGTGGATGAGTCGTAAATAAAATGACAAATTCCTAATTGCTAGATTACTTAAACTCAAACTCTACCCCGGTTTTAAATTACTCGTAAATCTAATTTTGTATATG
Organism: Hydra vulgaris; assembly: GCF_022113875.1. Taxonomy (NCBI): domain Eukaryota; kingdom Metazoa; phylum Cnidaria; class Hydrozoa; order Anthoathecata; family Hydridae; genus Hydra; species Hydra vulgaris. The sequence continues at coordinate 54,543,069 of NC_061156.1, read as the reverse complement.
TTATTTATACGTTAGTCAGCTTAGTAATATAGTTTTATATTTTGATTAGTTAGTTCTTACCTTTGCCAGTATAGATTTTTATTGTGTTCCTTCTTCATCTACTGAAACTATAATTTTGTACTGGACATGTGTCCAATTTTGATAATCTGATGCTAACACTTAAACTTACTAATTTAATTTTCTTTATTTCCCTCAGGCTATTACGGCTCAAAGTGTTCCAACCAGTACACGGACCCTGTCCGTGTACAAAATTTAATAACAATATATATATATATATATATATATATATATATATATATATATATATATATATATATATATATATATATATATATATATATATATATATATATATATATATATATATATATATATATATAGGTGTGCGTCTGGTGAACCTCTCTTATGCAAACTTGGAGCATTGAATATATACAAAATTAACATACATCTTGTTTTACAGTTTATGTACAAAATAAAATAAATAATACAAAATAAAATAAATAATACTAATATAAAAAGAGAAAATTTTATAGACTTTCTAGGTGTGGTCTTGGATGAAAATTTGTCGTGGAAGCTCCATATAAACACTTTAGTGAGAAAGCTCTCAAGAAATATTTCATTAATGTATAAAGCAAAACCTTTCCTAAATATTATTTCCTTAAGAAGTTTATACTTTTTATTAATACATAGTCATCTAAGCTATGGTAACATGGCCTGGGCAAGCGCAAACTGTACTAAGCTTAAAAAACTCTACAGTAAACAAAAACATGCCTGTAGAATTGTCTTCGGAGTAAGTAAAAAAGCGTCTGGTGAACCTCTCTTATGCAAACTTGGAGCATTGAATATATACAAAATTAACATACATCTTGTTTTACAGTTTATGTACAAAATAAAAAATCTCCGCCGATATCTCAACCCTATTTTAGCGAAATAAGTCATAAATACCCTACTAGATTCTCATATAACAACTTTGTCATCCCAAAATTTACATTAAAGTTAAATTCATACTCAATCCAACACCGCGGACCTTATTTGTGGAAAATTTTTCCCCAGATTGTTTCTATCAAAAGAAATACACTTGAACAGTTCAAATCTGAATCAAAGCGTTTTTTATTATCTACGGACTTAAATTTTTTTTTTCTTTTTTAGTATAAAATAAACTAGCACAATTTATTTCTTTTATTTGTTTTAACTTTTACTTGTTCTAAATTTATTTTACTAAACGAATTTATATATAAACAGTTATATCAATTGTAAAACGTAGTTTTTCACATTTTTACATATTTTATCACAAACAATTTATCACGATTTTATATATTTTGTTGTAAAAAACGACCTGTAATGAAGTCACTATGGGGCTTGGTGATAAGACAACCTGATGTCTTCCTCTTGCTCCAGCCATTTGTTTTATTATTTATGTTATTTTATAAATTGTAACTTTCTACGGCAAAAAATTGAAAAAAAAAAAAAAAAAAAAAAAGTTGCAGCACTAATTTTTACAAAACCAAAATTAAAAAAAAGTTGCATATATAAAAAAGATTATGTAGCTAAGATACGCAGCCATTTTAAGATCTCTGAAATTTCTTATGAACTTTTTGAACATGCGCTCAAAAACATAACGCTTGTATTTGACTGTGCATAATTATAGGTTTTTAAGATTTTGGAGCCCTAATGACAGTTTTGGGGGGAGGAGTAGGCAGAAGTGGCAGAGTCTTTAGCCACACAAAAATTCCTTGATCCATCGCTCGGCAGTTTATTAATTTTTGTTAAATTCATTTATTATAAAGAAGTGCACAACTTTGGAACACTTCAAACCAAATCGCACTTTTGTATGCTTGCACCCAGGGCCCGATCTAGAACAGCACGGACTATAGACACAACACAATTTGGGGGCCCCTTGTCAAAAAATTATGTGAACAAATAAATGTGTCCTCATTTATCAAACCCTGAAGGCCGAAAGTTTGAGTTGACCTATGACCAGCCACCCAGAAATTAACCCGGATTGATAGCTTTCGAAATCAGACGTCGCGTCCACCAAGGAGATTATCTGTATAAAAATTGATATCACAAAAAATTGTACAATTAAGAAATTTTTTCAATATTTATGAACAAACTTTTGAATACATAACTAAATGATTGTCATCTTTTACCATGCTACATCCATTTTTTTTAGACAGCCATTGTTCCCAAGCTTGTTCTCAATTAAAATCACAAAGAAACACTTTACAACCTATTTCAAAAAACAATATTTAAATTACCTAAGCAAATTATCTAAGCAAGAATAAGTATAATCAAAATGAAAATAAATATAATAGAAGCTACAAATAAATATAATAGAAGCTACAAAAAATATAATAGAAGCTACAAATGAATATAATAGAAGCAACAAATAAATATAATAGAAGCTACAAATAAATATAATAGAAGCTACAAATAAATATAATAGAAGCTACAAATGAATATAATAGAAGCAACAAATAAATATAATAGAAGCTACAAATAAATATAAGAGAAGCTACAAATAAATATAATAGAAGCTACAAATGAATATAATAGAAGCTACAATTAAATATAATAGTAGCTACAAAAAAAGTTCCATTTCAAATAAAAAGTATTTTTTCTGGAAATAAAATTAGAGAAATTTATTTTGTATCACTAAATAGCAATATTTACATGTTTTACCCTGAAAAAATAAAAGTCATGTTCATTTCAATATTTGAATAGTAAATAAGAATTTTGGTTGAAATAAAAAATTCTATTTTTTGATACACATAAATTGTCATAAGTGCTTATGCAATAACTTCTGTAGTTCATATCATGTTATTCAGTAGTAGTAGCAAAAGATTCAGTAGTAGTATCAAGAAAAGCCGAGCTCATACTCATACTGCAACAGCAGTTTCCTTTGTAAGATTTTTTTTCTTATTGTAAGATCTTGATATACAAACAACAATAAATTGTTAAGATATGGATCATAAAATATGGAGAATTAAATCCTTCTTAGAGTCTAAATTTAATCAATCCATTTTCAAACTTTGTTTCCATTTATTTATCTCAAATCAAAGACATTCTTGATCTATCATGGATCTGCGAAGCTTTTGTCTAGCTATTTTCATACGATTTGCAACGGTCTCATCTCTTTTCATCACGTTTATTTTCTACCGCAAAATAATTTCAGAATTTAATCATAAAAATTAAAATTGTATGAAACTTTGTTTAAATAAATATTTTAAGTTTTGTTGCTATTTGGGTTCGATATGTTTAGAACTATTTTTGAAGGTTCAGTTTAATTCACGGACGGACGTTCATTGTAAGTACAATGAAGATACTTGTGCCCGCTGGGAAGACTATTTGTCAAGACAGGAATATAATGTTGATCTTCAACAAATAGAACCACTTTTGATTTAAGTTTGTCAGGAGGATCATTAATACACTATAAAAAACGCTATTTACCCCAAAAATTTACACAATATTTTTATCAATGAAATTAAACAAAAAAAATACTTTGTTTCAAAATATTTAGATGCAATTCTCGAGGAAACCACATTTTGAATATTTGAGAACAGAAAAACTTAAAATTAACGTAGTGTTTAATAAGACTGGATTATATCAAAGCAAACAGATTATATCTAAGCAGATTATATCTAAGCAATAAATGTCCTAACCTAACTTTATTACTTATTTATGAATATGTCATTATGCGGTAGTGGTGTTGTGGTAAAGTGTTCGCTACACAAGCAAGAGGTTCCAAGTTAGATCTCCACCACGTTTCTAGTAGAACTGCGCTCAACTCGTTTCTCCGCGCAGCGGCTTTGTTTGTGAAGATTCGTGTTTTGGAGTTGAGAGAGGATTGTTATTCACTGATAATCAATCAATTACACGCAATACAGAATAAAAAAATTCTTTACAAATGATGTGTTAAAAGCCTGCAACACATTTGGTTTAAACTTCGTTCAGTGCATGATAAATGGCAAAAAAAAAAAAAAATCCACGCAACCGATTGAAGACCTGCAGGCTGATGTAATGTCAATATTGAAAGAAACGTTACAGTTTTGGAATTTTAAAGAAAAGAGAGACTCGTAAAAAAATTTTGAGGAGGAAATTGTTTTGATGAGTTTGATTCAATAATTTGTGAAAAACGCACCAGCTGGTTATTCCATGTAGTTAATAACTGCGAGAGCCGTGTCGTTTTAGCTTTTAATTTATTTAGTAACAATTTCATTATTATTTATTTTACCTGTAAAATATTCCCTAGTGATAAAAAGTTTAATTTAATAAAAAATAAAAAAAAAAAAAAAAATTTAAATTGTTTTTTCTAATTAAAAAGTAAATCAGTTAAAAGTTTTGATAAAAAAATTTTTTTTAAGTTAATAGTTTTAATTATTATTAAGCTTGCTTCTTGCACTCCACCCCTAATTCGACCGGCCTGCAGGGTAATGTATCAAAAAATGTACCCATTCTGCCACTGGTCTTACTGTACTTACTTTGTATATAAATTTATATATTGTATTTATATATTTGTGCTTTTATGTTTTTTTTTAGGTTCTAACGATAAGATCTTTTTTTATTATATATGACATTAGGGGTGAAATGCAAGAAGTGAACTTGAGTCAAGCTTGACTTGAATTTTACATTGCAACCAATAGCGACTGAGTATGGGTTTTCCCCTCAAAAATACTCTGCCGTTATTGGTTACAAAAAAAAGGTCAAGTCGAACTTAACAAAAGTTTGCTTCTTGCATTCGACCCTAGGGATCTTCTTTGGATTTATATTGTTGTTTTATGACACGATTTGATGCACAATAATTTTTTTTTGTTTCTGTCTTAATGTAAAAAAGTTGTAAACTTGTAAAAGATTTTGATGATAAGATCATTATGCTCCTCTATCAGAAGCCTTGTTTGTTTTAATAAACGATGACAAATGTAAATAAGCCAACAAAAAAAAATAATAATAATTTATTTGTTCTAAAAGCATCGTAAAGGTCAACTTTCTATGATTAGGACTAAGAGATTGACAATTTATGAAAAAGCAAGTAAGGAAGAATATTTTTGTTGGTTAAAAAAAATGGCGAACACTGGATGTGTTCAATAAGTTTGGTGAACTTTAGGTGTTATGTCTAAAAAAATTGCAAACACTTGGTGTTTTCTCTTATGTATATAACTACTACTGGTTAAGAAACTATTAAAATGTCATAATATATGTCATAAAAATGTCCTATAACTATTAAAATGTCGTTATGTCATAAATGTCGTAACTTAACTAAAGCTTCAAGCGAGTTCTATTATCGTTTTGACGCAAAACGATAACACATTTACCATATTGTTACCGTATTCTGCCATAACTTAAGAAACCGTTTTGTAATCAAGTACTTCTCATGCTGTTTTAACTTTGCTTTTCTTTCATATGCCGAGGCCCGCCCAGCGCTTTTGTGATGCCCTGGTCCGAAAGTTTACTGGATGCCCTGTCTTACGTTAGGACTTAAAATGACAAATACCAAATAAATTAGTATACTTATTTTTTGGTTGTTTTCATAGAAAACCAAAAATCACGTTTAATTAATTTTGGTTTTTAAAAAAAATTATTGTAAAAATAAGTCTTAATATCGAACGCATTTTCTTGGCCTTCTTAGCGGCAAAAATAACTACTGATTCAATTGATAGGATCATCAAGTTGCACAATTGCTCCTGGTCCATTGTGAAACGAAGCTATTTGGTCCATTGTGAAACGAAGATATTTGAAACGGGCAATATTTGAAAGATTCTTTCTTTGTATAAACTTCATTTAGATGTTTGATAGGTTTTTTGCTGCCTAGAATATTTCTTCTTATGGAAAAAAAAACGCAAAACTTCATCAGAAAATTTGTTTTTACATAAGTCTTCTGGGTAACGTTTTGCCAGATTCTCAGCTTTTAAACTATTTTAAACTACATATTTCTTTGTCTGATTGAGATTTCTGTAAAAAACAAAGGAAGGTAAACTTGTTACATTCCTCTTACTTTACTTTAAATCTTGATTTATTTAAATCAAGTTGTCGAGTGCAACATTAAAGACATTAAACTCAAAAGTTTTTTGATGCTTTTTTGTGGTTGTAACTAGCAGTTTCATCAGGGAAGACATTCTTTTTTTTGCGTTCTCTTCACAGCAAACATAACTTCTTTAAATTTCAAGATCTTTGCAACTTCTAATGCCTCTATAAAGTATAATTAGGTCCCAAGACAAAAGAATTTGAGCCAGATCTGTCAAAAGGCCAATTCAAAATCTTTACTACATCATCAAGAGTGAGTAAAGTGGATAAAAGCTGAAGACTTACATTGTTAACTACCATCGACATGTAAACAAAGAAGTAGTGAAAACAAAAAATTCAAAAAAATTCGTCTATTTAGTTAGATATTGCACTTCATTACTACTTTCACCTGGAAGGTCTAACTCTTTTCGACGACGTAATGATTTAAACTTTTTTTTTTCTAGTAGCTTGACTGCTTCAATCCATACCCAGTGGGCACCCGACGTCAATCCGACGTCGGATTTACGAACGATTTTCATCAGCGATGTCAAAAGACCTATTCCGACGTTGTTCCGATGTCAGTAAAATGACGTCAGGCAATGTCTTTATCTCAACATCTCCTGACGTCGTTTCGATGTATTTTGACGTTGTTCCGACATCTTATAAAAGACGTCCAAAAAACGTCGCAGTACTCACATCGATCCAACGTCGATAAAAAGACGTCGGGCAACGTCATAATATTAACGTACTCCGATGTCTTTTGACGTCTTCCGACGTCAATCCAACGTCTTTAAAACGACGTCGGAACAACGTCGTAAGACATCGCTGATGAAAATTTAATCCAAACCCAACAATATGCGTGCATTTGCGCTCTTCAATAGTTATGTGAACTAAGCGTGTTTTTTTGAAATAAGTCTGAATAAAGGTTGATAAAACATCATGAGGTTTTGTATGATGCACTAGCATAGTTTTTTAACTATTAACAATTTCGAGTATACATTTTTTATAATATATAACTATTCGTTTTAATATTTATATAATATTTAAACAAAATTATTTCTTAACAAAGTAATAATTCCCAAATAGCTACAAGTATACATTACTAAATAAACGCATTATTTAATAAGCCCTTGTGGTGTAGTGGTTAGCGCGTAGGATTCAGTATCTAATCGATTCCTGCCAAAGGCAACGTTTTGTTAGTTTTCAAAAAACACGTTGGATTTACATCGGAATGCCGACGTCGCGAGATTTCGTTTATCCGACGTCAAATAACATTTCCATTTCCAACGTAAATCCAACGTCGATCCGACGTCGAGATCCGACGTCGCTCGACGTTCGTTTGACGTTGAAATGCCCACTGGGTATGCTCCATTGTGTAACAGAAAGTTTGCTTAATGATTAGTCTGTTTTCTCCTAAAGAATCTTTCAACAAACTGGGCTGCAACTAAACAAATTGCATAGCTTTTAAATATTTCCTAAATAGGATTTTGGAAGTTTAAACTGTGAGCAGTGCAAGAAATGAAAATTGCTTGTTGATTATTCTGCCTAATTTAAGCATCAACTTTATTGTAAATGGCTGCCATATTAGCGCCATTGTCATTGTCGAACTCAATCTCTTCCAACTCTTTTAATATCAACTTTGTTATATCAGATCTTTTCTTCTTTTTAAGTAATTCTAATTTAAAGAACTTTTCTTTGACTTTCCACAGATGTTTATCACTTAAATACAAAAGACGAAAAATAAAAGTAATTTGACCCCTGTGGGACGAATTAGGAGTGCTGTCCGTGATGATGGTCGAACATATGGATTTTTTGATTTAATTCGAATAAATTCTAAAACCGTTATACTCGATCAATTCATTCTGCAGTTTTCAGGATAAGTAATAAGCTTGCATACGCTTTTTTTCTTCTTGGTTCTTATCAAAAAGTTTCCATTTCCATTTTTGAACACTTTTTGATTGGATTCTAATTGTAAAACAAAAATAGTAATCCATACTTATATCCAATTAAAACTTATAATTTTGATTTTTAAGTTATAAATAAAAATTGCAAAATATAATTTAAAATTTAAAAACAATATTCTTACACCTAAACGCTAAATTTCATAAAAAATTGTGAGCTCTAGAATGCATTATAAAATTACTTTCCATTCCTTTGTTTTATCTCCAATTTTGTTTTATCTCTAAAAGAACTTTTACATGCCGTTAAATAAGAAAATAATCTTTACTTTATTAAGCAAACAAAAGACCAATGAAAACGCGTACGTTCAAATGAAAAATAACCTTATAAAGTAATAATTATCCTTTTTAAATGTAAAGAAAGTTGAAAAGGAGAATGAAATTATTACACAAAGTTAGCTTAAGCTTTGAATATGTTATTAAATTCATAAACAGTTTTGCGATTTTAAATATTTTTTACTTTAAGTTTTTTTTTATATTAGTTTTTAACAAATCTTGCTATGATATATTTATATAATGTTTTTCTAAAATATGTTTTAAATAATGAACAATAATATAACTAAATTTGTCTTCTTTTTGTTCTAACGATTGATTTTATTATATATAAAGGAAGTATATATACTCTAACCATATATTTTATTATTTTTAACATTTTTGTAAAAATACTTTCTGTATAAATAAATTTGTTCTTGAACAACAACAAACAAAAAAAAATATCTTAAATTTATGAATATTAACTAGTATATTACTTACTAAAAAAATAAAATAAAAATATTAAAATTAGAAAGCAATCCAACTATTACCGATAAAGTCCCTATCCCAATGATATATCATATAACTAGATGTCTAACTTTATTCCGTAAAAGTGAAGCCGCTTTTTGCCCTTTTTAGAAATGGCGAATTAAATTTGTAAACAAATATTTTTAACTTTTCTTTTCTTAAATGAAGTAAACATATTTTAAATTTAAATACTATTAAGTGGAAATAATGATTCTGGTAAAATATTAATTTATGATTCCTTAACTCCTTTTTGATTAAAAAGGGATTAAAGTTTTAAACAGGAAAGTAAAACGTCTTACTATTTTGAAACATTTTTATGAATTCAAATACTTTTTAATAAACATAGGCTCATAAAAAAACTTTTAAAAGTTTTTTTCAATTGTTAAAACGTTTTAAATTGTTAAGGACTCCAGATTTGAAAGTCACAAAAAGATTGCTTTATCGCAGTTTTTGGTATCCAGGAACTCTTAAAAAATGTAAATAAGTTTATGGACTACTTGTAGGAAAAAAAATTAAGACTTTTAGGTTAGAGGAACAATAATTTTTTGAACCCGGTGTTGCGTTAAATAAGTAGCCCGTTAAAAAAGTAGACAAAATGTAATATTTGCGCATGCGTTAGTATACGGATACTTATTTAACGCCTATAGGCGTTAAATAAGTAGCTCGTTAAAAAAGTAGACAAATTGAGCAATCAAGGCATAATTCGTTTAGCCAAACTTTATGTCAAAATGAAACATTAACGTTGTCAAGGTAAGTGTTACAATGTTATTTTACAACCAATTTACGCTTTATCTATATCATTAACTTTAGTTACGCTTTATCTATATCATTAACTTTAGTTAATAAAAATAAATTAAAAAAATTAAGGCACGATTAATTTTTCTATCACAAAAAAAAAAAACTTAAAAATGGATAGAAACGAAACCGCATATTTTTCATTTTGTAGCTTGTATTTAAAATAACATTTTTTTTTTTGTTTAAACATTGGTAACGTCGTTTTATATGCATAAATTTTTTTTTCCTTTAAAAAAAAATGATGTTACGGTTAGGATAATTGCTGATAGATATTATTTTAATGACGTATTCTTCTTTGGGATGCTTTTTGCGACGCGTGTTTATTTTGCAATACTTTAGAAAAAGTGCTCGGTAGCAAAGTTGTTAAAAAGGCCAAAGGAAGCATGGCCAAGGCCAAAAGTTACAAAGTTAAGGATAAGGCCAAGAGTTTTAAGGTCGAGGTCAATAATAAGAATTTTAAACATTTTCAAGGCCAAAGACTTAAATTTTTGCCTAACGTTAAGGCCAATTATTAACCAAACTGTAGGTAACAATTGCTCTGACAATAAACCACATGTAATAAAAATAAACCAAGGTTATGCGCAAAATTCTACGAAGTCAATAGGAAAAATACTTGTAGATATATATGAAAGCTAAAAACAAAAATACATAAAAAGAAGGAATAAAAACCTTTAATTCTTTAATTTTATGTATTTTTTTTGAAGGCCTAGGCCGAAACAATAAAGGTCAAGGCCAAAATTTTTACGGACAAGAGTTTCAAGGCCAAACCAAGACCAAAGCCTTTATTTTTAACCTTAAGGGAAGACCAAGGCCAAGAACTAACAACTCTGCTTTTTAGTTACTAAGTTTTCGTTTGGTATGGTAACAATATCCTGACCTGATCTGAGAATTCTTTACTTTATTTTGAAAAATACTTTGCAAAAATTAAGAATAACAAAACATTAGTCATCTTGCTCTGGGTTCCCCTATACTTATTCAAATTTCAAAAGATCTTAATAGGATAATTTGACATGTGACAAATATCTCATAATAATCCTACAAGGTGTGAAAATGTTTCAGATAAGTGTAATGTTATTATGTTTTAAAGGAATATTAATTGAAAGTTAAAATGAGTTTTTTTAATCTAAATTTTGTCATTTTACTTTAGAAAAGTTTCTTGTTAAAAAATCAATAATAAGATTCCAAGGCATCATATTAAACTATTGAAAAAGTAAATATTTTAAAGAGTTGTTTTGTAGCAATAGCAATACGAATAAAGCAGCCTACGTTAGGAGTATTTTTAAAAAAATCAATAAGATTTTCGCAGCTGATAGAAAATGCTCAAAGAAAAGTTCTTTAATAAAAGTTTTTGATTAAATATTTAAAGTAGTGATACTTTAATAAAGTATAGTGTCTTAAAATTGAATAAACAATTTACAATTTTTTAAAAAGCTTCCTTAATATATTCAATTTAAAAACTTTATATATAACTCTAATATAAAATTGAGCAAACTCTATTCTAACAAAAGTAAAGTCTAATCTAAAACTAAATTAATAACAAGCTAAAGTATTGACTTAAATAATACTAGACTTAAAATACTATCCTTTTTTTTTCGAAAAGGCAATTGATTTTTTAGATTTAATTAAAATATTTTGATACAGTAAATGTCATCACAAAACACAAACTTCAGAAAATAGTGATCCACAATAAAAATTAAAACCAATACTTTTTTTTTAAATTATTTTTATTGGGATTATTATATTTTATAGGGATTATTATATTTAAAGGGATTCTGAAAAAAGTTTTTTAAACATAAAAAATAACTGAAAACTTGATGTTTTATCACGTGTTGTCAACGTATTACATATTGTAAATAAACATTCACATATATTGTACAAGCTTATAATATAAATATTTTCTTGATGTAAAGACACAAAACAGAATCATTATTTAATGCACAAGGACAGAGATCATCACATTGGAATGATACTGAGCAGGTTTTTGTATCATTTAAAAAAATTTAAGGAAACATCTCTTGGTTCCTATTCTCAACACACTTCAAAAAATGAGATCTCACACTGTTTTGTTCCCAAAGAATTACACTTGGATCAATTCCATGACATAAAGCTGTAGCATTAGCAATAGCATGAAGCCCGCAATCATTTCCATTGTCTTGATTCTGGCATCTCATGACTTCTAAATTTATGAATGCAATACCCTCATTTATCAACATTGATCGTGCAACTCTGTGTTCTAGTAATGGAACAGTACTTTTATTAAAACCAGTAAAACGGGAATCATGATATTGAACAGAATTTGAACCATTATCATCATTATTTGAATCATTATCAGAATTTAAACCATTATCATTAACAGAATTTGAACCATTATAATAACAAACTTTCCAGAAACAAAACCACCAAAATTATTTGAATTAAAAATACAAGAACTTTGAAACCCACCTAATTTAGGAAACTGATGCAAAAGAAAACTTTGTACAATATCAATTAAAGTATCATCTAGCCAACCAAATGGATTATTTAAAATATATATACATTGTTTGATTGACTGTGCTGATAATGTTGAATAAAAATTGCTATCCAGAGAAATTGCAGAATAAATCAATCTTTTACGTTTTAAAATGCTTTTATCGTCAAATAGAGATGATGTAGAGATTTCCATTTTAACAGATTTATATTTTTTATCTTTGTCATAACATTTCATTTTTGATATGTGCCCCTTTTTAGAATTCCTTTTTTTTAAATCTTCTTTTTTATATGATTGATTTGTCATTTTCAAACAATAATCATGCTCTTTTAAAAGCAATTCTGCCGGCAATACTTGCTTATCAACTATATGAGGCTTCATGTTGGAAAATTTCTTTTAAAGAAACAGCTTTTTCCCAAACCTTACCATTGACAGTTAAAGAGCACCAGTTTGTTTTAACTCAGAAATGATTCTAGGTCCCAACCAATCATGTTCCATCCGACTTCCTTTACGACCTATTTTTTTGTAACTTTGACTTTTGCACAGATGTGCGCAGACCAAATAAAACAGCTTTTAAAAATTCATCCCAATTGTCCTGGGTATCATTAGATAATTTAGAGAGAGATTTCTTAATTGTCTGATTAGTTCTTTCATCTTGTCCATTGGTTTGAGGGTGGTAGGTAGAGGTTATCATGTGTTTGATTTGAAATAAAGAGAACAATTGTTCATCTAAACTATTTACAAACTCCCTACCTTGATCTGATAGAATATTTTTTGGAGGACCAAACCTATAGAACAAAGTAGAAAGGCACTTAGAAACATAGAATGCCGACTTTTCATATATAGGAAAAGCTTCAATATATTTGCTCCAAAGATCAGTTATTGTTAAAATATATTTGTTTCCAAGCCTTGTAATTGGAAGAGGTCCGATTAGGTCTATGCCTAAAAAATCCCTCAGTCCATTAACCTTGATAGGTTTTAATTCGGGAGCAACAGTTTTTATTTTTTCCATTCTTTGACACTTGTCACATTTTTTAACCCATTTGGTAGTGTCATTAACCATTCCTAACAATTCAACAAAAACAAAAGTTTGACATGAAACAAAACATAACCAAATTTATAAAAATAGAGCTGTGCTCTATCTTTTGATATCATGAATTGATATCAATTTATGTTTTAATTTAATTTGCCTTGCAATTAAGTTTAAGAAATGTATGACACTTAAATTTTAAGTGCCATACATTTCTTGAACTTAATTGCTTTAAGTTAAAAGAACTTAAAAACCTTATAGAAATTAAAAAAGTACTATTATAAAAAGACAATAATATTACCTAGCCAGTAGAAAGAACCTTTTAATATTGCTCTTGTGTTGTTAAGGTCAATATGAGCCCCATGATTAGAATCATGGACATCTCTAAAGGCTAACATTTTTTCAATGTCATTAAAAAGAACTTGCAGGTTTTTTGACGCTGTTACATAGTACAACTTACCATCTGAAGTATATAATAAGTTAGTGATTATTCAATAAAAAAAATTATTGTTTATTAAAAATAATTATTACTTATTATTAATTTATTTATATAATAATATATTTATATAATAATTATTAATATTAATTTATTACACAACGATTACATACCACATAGTTTGAATTTTTTTGCATATTTTCAAAATGATTTACGCTGTGATTTAGAGCAATTTATTTCTCCTTCAGAAAGATAAAGCTTAATATCTTCAACAGAATAACTGTGAGCTGACATTTTATAATAAACTTTAAATGAATTAAATAGTTAAATGTGGCAAAAAATGAAATCCAAATAAACTTTAACTGTACCTAAGGGAACGAGGTTACTAAATGTTACTCACCTAACGGACACTTAACAGCACATCTGCGCATGTGAAAACGCATGCGCAGAACTAATTGTCTACTTATTTAACAGGGTACTTTTTTAACGCAACACCGGAGTCCTTACGTATAAAAGCGGTGTCACGTTAAATGAGTAGATCGTTAAATAAATAGACAAAATGATATTCTGCGCATGCGTTAGTTTACGGACACTTATTTAACGTAGTAAGTCACGTTAAATAAGTAGATTGTTAAATATGTAGACAAATTGAACAATCAAGGCATTATTTGTTAACCCAGACAAATAAATTTAAAAAAAACATACGTTAACTAAAAGCATTTACTTAGTCCTGCAAATTGTTACTATTTTATGGCATTTTTAGAGTGATAATTTACCACTTCTAATAATATTTAACTCACGACATATATTCTAGTCGTATTTATAAAAGTACCTGCTTTTGTACCAGAAGAGTACTTAATAAATGCATTGATCAATATATGTCAATAAATTGATTTATAAAAAGAACTCTAAATGTGTACCAGAAGGATTTGAATTTATAAATCATATAAATGTTAAAAATGTTAAAACAGCCACGGTATCAACATGCCAGAATAGTCTATACTTTTACAATATTCTATAAAAAAAAATTGATTAAATATCTTATTATAATTAAAAAATGCATAGCCATATTTTTAATTACTACTTTTGGTGTAGTTGTAATAGTAGCTATAGTTAACTGCAACCGCAACAAATGTATGTAAATAAAGAACTGTCTTTAATAACTGTACCTATTAACAATATCTTATATCAATAACCCTTGTTGATAAAATAAATAACTAATAACAGTAAGAAAAAAAGAACAAGCACTAGTTGACCTAAATTAGCCAATTGTATAACATACACATCTATAAGACAGTTACAAAAATAAAATAAGTAATGAACTTTTTAAATATTAACTAAAACATACATAAACAATACCAACAATAAAAAAAAAACAACATGAACAATAACAAACATAAAAAAACCAACAATAAAAAAAAAAATGTGTTTTCATATAATGATTGAATTTAAATATTCAAATAAGTCACAAAAACAAAAACAGCAGTAATAATAGTATACATTCACAACAATTATATTACTAAAGGCACACCTTTTATGAAAGTATAACATAGTAACAAAAGGTAACATCTCTAATGTTCCATTCTCAATACATTTCAGGTTATGTTAGCTCATTTCATTACCTTTTTATATAATCAAACTTAGTTTGATACTGCTACACAAATATACTGTTGCACCATCATACCGTCGCATTTCCTTTTAAGAAAAGATCACAATCATTTTTATGTACAACTTTATGCACTAACAATGGCGCATCATCTTTACTTGAACTATTAAAGAGTGAATCATAAAACTAAACACACTTTCAATGTGAAACAACATCAGGAGACATTACTTATAAACCCCTAATATAACTTTCTGAAAAGCCACTTGAATTAAAACAAGTTAAAATACAAAAAAACTCAGATATTTTAAACTTGGAAATCTAAATATTTTAGAAAACTGATATAAAAACACACTTTGTGCTATATCAATCAAAGTGTCATCTGACCAGCCTGATGAGTCTCTTAAAATCTCTAAGACCTTGTCTTTAGACTGCATTGAAAAACTTTAAAGAAAACTTTAGAAAAATTTAAACTTCGACAGTCCATTTTTCAATGATACTATAATTAATAAATAGCTTTTTTCAAAGCATTTTGTTAATTTTTTTAACTGTTAATACTATTACCAGTTTAAACTCTTAACCTTTTTCTCATTGATTGGATTGATGAAAATAAGCAGACTATATCAAATTATTTAAAATTTTATAATCTTTTGAAGAGTATCAAAAATCTATAAAATAAAGTAGTTACATAAATTGTTATTTTTAAAGTATATTTACTTTAACAATCAGTAATTTTAATAATACATTTTTTTCCAAGTTTTGTTAAAGCAAGAGGTCCAAAAAAGTCTAGGGGAAGTTTGTGTAAAAATGGCAAAACTGATACAATCATATCTCTATACTACTTACTTTGTATAAGTATATTGACTTATACTAATAAAATTTTATCAAGTAGCAGGGTTTAAAAAGTAGTGGCCCTAGAACAATAAACTTTTTTTAGACTGTACCAAGGGTCACCTCATGAAAATTAGGTTCAAATCCATAATAAATTTACAGTTAATTTAATCTTAGACTGTTTTTAATAAATATTTTTAGTAATACTTAATTGCAACACTTAAATATACAACAAAATTAACTTTTAGGCAAAATTGACAAACAAGTCAATGCATAAAATGGAAGTCCCTAAACAACTGTAGGTTAGATTTATTTGTCAATTTTGCCTAAAAGTTAATTTTGTTGTATATTTAAGTGTTGCAATTAAGTATTACTAAAAATATTTATTAAAAACAGTCTAAGATTAAATTAACTGTAAATTTATTATGGATTTGAACCTAATTTTCAACCTAATAAGAGGTGACTCTTGGTACAGTCCAAAAAAAGTTTATTGTTCTAAGGCCACTACTTTTTAAACCCTTCTACTTGATGGAATTTTATTCGTATAAGTCAATATACTTATACAAAGTAAGTAGTATAGAGATATGATTGTATCAGTTTTGCCATTTTTACACAAACTTCCCCTAGACTTTTGTGGACCTCTTGCTTTAACAAAACTTGGAAAAAAATGTATTATTAAAATTACTGATTGTTAAAGTAAGTATACTGTAAAAATAACAATTTATGTAACTACTTTATTTTATAGATTTTTGATACTCTTCAAAAGATTATAAAATTTCAGATAATTTGATATAGTCTGCTTATTTTCATCAATCCAATCAATGAGAAAAAGGTTAAGAGTTTAAACTGGTAATAGTATTAACAGTTAAAAAAATTAACAAAATGATTTGAAAAAAGCTATTTATTAATGATAGTATCATTGAAAAATGGACTGTCGAAGTTTAAATTTTTCTAAAGTTTTCTTTAAAGTTTTTCAATGCAGTCTAAAGACAAGGTCTTAGAGATTTTAAGAGACTCATCTGGCTGGCCAGATGACACTTTGATTGATATAGCACAAAGTGTGTTTTTATATCAGTTTTCTAAAATATTTAGATTTCCAAGTTTAAAATATCTGAGTTTTTTTGTATTTTAACTTGTTTTAATTCAAGTGGCTTTTCAGAAAGTTATATTAGGGGTTTATAAGTAATGTCTCCTGATGTTGTTTCACATTGAAAGTGTGTTCAGTTTTATGATTCACTCTTTAATAGTTCAAGTAAAGATGATGCGCCATTGTTAGTGCATAAAGTTGTACATAAAAATGATTGTGATCTTTTCTTAAAAGGAAATGCGACGGTATGATGGTGCAACAGTATATTTGTGTAGCAGTATCAAACTAAGTTTGATTATATAAAAAGGTAATGAAATGAGCTAACATAACCTGAAATGTATTGAGAATGGAACATTAGAGATGTTACCTTTTGTTACTATGTTATACTTTCATAAAAGGTGTGCCTTTAGTAATATATTTTTTGTGAATGTATGCTATTATTACTGCTGTTTTTGTTTTTGTGACTTAATTGAATATTTAAACTCAATCATTATATGTAAATACATTTTTTTTATTTTTTTGTTAGTTTGTTTATGTTTGTTTATGTTTGTTCATGTTGTTTTTTTTTTATTGTTGGTATTGTTTATGCATGTTTTAGTTAATATTTAAAATGTTCATTACTTATTTTATTTTTGTAAATGCCTTATAGATGTGTAAAGTTATACAATCGGCTAATTTAGGTCAACTATTGCTTGTTCTTTATTTTATAGAATATTGTAAAAGTATTGACTATTCTGGCATGTTGATACCATGGCTGTTTTAACATTTTTAACATTTATATGATTAATAAATTCAAATCTATCTGGCACACATTTAGAGTTCATTTTATAAATCAATTTATTGACATATATTGATAAATGCATTTATTAAGTACTCTTCTGGTACGAAAGCAGGTACTTTTATTACTATTTTTTTTATTCGTTACGATTTAATGATAATACTTATATTTTAATATATTTCTATACTATATAGGCTTGTAATTCCATGTGGAAAAATTCTTCCAAAAATTTTGTCCAAAAATGCCCAAGTTTCAACCAAATTGATATTTTTTAAAAGAACTTAAAAACCATGTTACTTTATTTTGCTTTTTATATTGAGTAAGGATATTTTGATCTTATTTTCAAAATAAAGTTTTAGTGTAGCATAAAGTGTGTCGTTTCTTTAATGTCGTTTTTATTTAAAACATTGACATAGTAAGAAATAGTAAACTAAGTTTAGGTCACATTTTACTATTATTGTGCTATACATACACCGCTAAAATTGTCATATAATACCTGTCTAGGTTTTTATTCAACGGTAGTACAGTAGTGGTGTAGTGGTAGAGCGCTCGCCTCATAATCGAGAAGTTCTGAGTCCGATCACCGTCTCTGGTACTACCGCGTTCAATTTGTTTCTCCGCGTAGCGATCTTGTTCATCATGGTTTGTGTTTCGGATTTAAAGAGTTGTGAGAGGGTTGTAATCAGAACTAAAGCAGCCTCCACGATTGGGGTAACTTTTTCGTCCTTGAGAAGGTAAATTAATACACAAAAAAAGTCTTGACACGAATTAATAAATTCTCTTCTTTTTTCTGTGGTAACATCAGAATACTTTTAATCTGCGTAGAATCAGGTAGCAATTACAAATTTTACAATTGATAAGCTCAAGGGGTAAAGATAAATAATTTAACGTGAAACATTTTTCTAAAATGCACAGTTAAATTATTTAGGATTAAAATAAACTTCCTTGTGAAATAACTATTTTATTTGATATCATTAATGACCTTAAAAAACCTGGTTACTTGTCATACTATATTATTAAGGTATGAAATACGATTAGAATATATGTCGTGAGATAAATACTATTAAAAGTGGTAAATTATCACTCTAAAAGTGCCATAAAATAGTAACGATTCGCACGACAAAGTAAATGCTTTTAGTTCGGTTAACGTGTGTTTTTTTTTAATTTATTCGTCTGGCTTAACAAACCATTAATTGTTCAATTTGTCTACTTATTTAACGATCTACTTATTTAACGTGACTTACTACGTTAAATAAGTATCCGTAAACTAACACATGCGCAGAACGTCATTTTGTCTAATTTAATGATCTACTTATTTAACGTGACAGCGGCAAGAACTCCGGGACTCCAAGACTCCGGGCTTAAAAACAATAACTTTCAAGTCATTAAATCTCATGAGTTTTTTTGTTATGGCAGATCAAAATAAAATCCCGCAAGTTTGACATCTAGTTATAAAATATATTATTGCACTAATAATTGCAATTGCAATAAATAGGGGCGACCGGGGTTGCCTTCAGTTATTTAATCTTATATATATATATATATATATATATATATATATATATATATATATATATATATATATATATATATATATATATATATATATATATATATATATATATATATATATATATATATATGTATATATATATATATATATATATATATATATATATATATATATATATATTAATTGTTTTAGGGGGCGCCGTTAGACCGTTCTAGGGAGGCGTGGGGGGCAGCTTCCCCCCCCCCCCTCCCCACGCCCTATACTAAATCCGCCACTGAGCAGCGAGTTTAGTTTCTATTTCTTTCAAGACTGATTTGATTTAGTGATTTAGTATTAAAACCATAAAGACTTCCGCTTTTTTTCTCACTCACTGATTCTCTTTTTTTGTCTTCACGCGATTAAAGGCATATATTGCAATCACTAGTTGGATTATTTAAAACATGTATATTTTTATCATATACTTTTACATAAAGTCAATAAGAAACTCTAAACCTTAATATAGTAAATCTTTTACACGTGATTATTTATTTAATTATTTAATGTGTCACATTTCGTATGATGAGTTTTTTACCTTTAATAGTAAAAATTTTCATCATTGTATTTTCAACAAATAAAAACATCTAAATAAACAAAGGTTTGTATTCAGAAATTAAATACTTCATGTATTTAATTTCTGAATACAAACTTTAACGAATACATTCAAAACTTTAATCCCTTTTTAATCGAAAATAAATTAAAGTTGATAACGTTTACTTCAACGGAGAATCTTTTATTTCGTGCGGTTTAATATAATGTAATTTTTAGATTTGATATTGTTTTTTTTTACTTTTTATTTATATTTGGAACTAATTTTACAATATTCGTGAATACTTTATGTTTTAGAACAACTGCTGTTTATAATTAAATGGAACCAATGCAAGAAGATTGCCATAAAACTAATTCTTTTAAAAGTAACTTTTATTAACGCCTTTTTTTTAAATTCTATTTTCAATGATACTTAGCGATAGTAGTAGTAGTAGTAGTAGTAGTAGTAGTAGTAGTAGTAGTAGTAGTAGTAGTAGTAGTAGTAGTAGTAGTAGTAGTAGTAGTAGTGTAGTAGTAGTAGTAGTAGTAATAGTAGTAGAAATAGTTGCGTCACTAGGGAAATGCAGGGGTTGCAGACCGTACCGGGTTTATTAAAAGACTTTTTTTGAATTCAAAGTGACTGTAAAAGTGGTAAACAGTAATATTGTTAAAGTGTATGCAAACGATTACAAAAAAACTGTAAAAAATATGACATCACATAATAAAAACTTTAGTATTTATATAAGTACGGTTATATAATACCTTAATAAATTTCGGCCAAAAATTACATTTTTATAAAAGTTGTTTTTGTTTTAAATGAAACGCAAAAATATTTTGAAAAGATCGATGCTTGATTTGGATTTCAACTTATTAATTAACTTTTAAAATTAATAAAACCTAATGGATTCCTTTCCAATCGCGCTCCTAAAAACGTTATTTAAAATTTGATCAAAATTGTTATTGAAATTAAAAAAAAGAAAAGATTTTGTTACAAAATGTTTAGAAGTGGTTCTCGACGACAACAATACATGGAAACCTACACATTGATATTATTTGCTTAATAATATTGAAATGTAGTACTAAATTTAAATAAAAAAAACTTAACTTTGTTTTCTATTTAATGGCATCTATATAAATTAACCAAGGAAGCACTGAAAAAAGTTACAAAGTGCTACTTGAAGTTATTTTGCCGCTGTCAGAGGCTTGAATAACTTTGCAGATTGTATTATTTATTCTACCCATTATTTATTGAAATAAAAATACTTTACAAATTGAATTTACAAATTCAATGTTTACAAAGTTTCATGTTTTTTTTTTTTTTTTTTTTTTAATTTTTTTTTTTGTTCTTTTATCTTTATAATGTTGGGATTCTACATGATTGGTACAAAGTTATAATGTTTTTAAAATATATAATACTAAAAATATATCACAATTTTATAGAATACAAAAAATATGATTGTAGGGTATCATTGATATTAAAAGAACGCGGGAAACTTGCAGAAGACCAGATGGTCTTGTCATCAAGAAACCGCTTGTACTTGTAATATTTTTTGTATTTTCGTTTTACAATGTATCTAGTTTCACAAATTACTTCATTTTATATTAGGTTCACATATAATAAAATGTAGAAAGAAAAAAGTTGGTAAATACTGTTTGTAGTACACATAATACACATAAATATATTATTAAGCATAAATATAATTATTATTGACTTATATTGATTTTTTATATTAATATATATTATTGAAGTTTTTTTGGATTTTGTTTTCAATTATAATTTCAGTTTTAGTTTAGTGTAAGTTCAAATATTTGCTGATATTTAAAACAAACTTTTTTAGTAAGATTTTCAATCAACTTATGTTATCTAATTTTGTAATAATGGCATTTTTGGATATCAGTTTATTATAGAGATAGGGACCGCGATATGAAATTGTGAAACGCGACAGTTTTGTTTTTCTGAACAGTACATTAAAGTTTCCTACTTCTCTAGTGTCATATCTATTTTTATTGCTTTTAAAAAATTCATTTAAGAAATGTGGTCGGACAAGCCCGAGTTTAAATTTTAGCATGAAAAGTAAGTTTTGGTAAATGTTAATTCTATAGACGTTTAGTGCATTTAGGAGTTTAAACAATGGTTCAGCATGAGCGAGTTTATCTTTTTTATAGACAATTCTAATGGCATGTTTTTGAAGTTGATAAAGTGATTTTAAATTAGATTTATGGGCACTGGCCCATGCGATATTACCATATGTATAATAGGTATGTATAAATGAAAAATAAAGATGTTTTAGATTTTCTTGGGATAATATTGGTCTAGCTTTGTATAGCACGCCAATGTTTTTGGTTATTTAAGTATTTAAATAGTCAATATGGGCTTTCCATGAAATATTTTGATCAATAAGTAAACCTAAGAATTTAGTTGTTGTGGTTCTTTCGATATTTTCGTTTTTTATTCTTAGCAATGGCAATATGTTTAGTAGTTTTTTTCTTTTTTGATTTGGATGAAATAAGATGTAATTAGTTTTTTCTTTGTTTAAAGATAGTTTATTAGATTTTAGACAAATATTAAGTTTTTCGAGTCTAATATTCGTTGTTTCAAAAAGCTCTGTAGTTGATGGGGATGAATAAAATAAATTAGTGTCATCTGCAAATATTATGACATCAAGTTTGTTTGAGGCTTTCGGAAGATCATTAATGTAAATTAAAAACAGTAAGGTAGCTAGAATGGAACCTTAGGAAACGCCACATTTGATCTTTAGCATTTTTGAACAGATATTTTCATCAGTATTTACACATTGTTGTCTGTTTAGCAAAAAGTTTTTAAACCAGAGTAATGCAACATTTTTTACGCCATATTTTTCCATTTTTTTGAGCAGGATTTCATGATCAACAGTATCGAATGCTTTTGATAGATCTATAAAGATTCCTAGAACAAATTCATTATTATCAAATGAGTAGTTGATGCTATTTACAAGATCTATGATTGCATGTTCGGTTGCATGTTGTTTTTGAAATCCAAACTGTTTATTATTTAAGATGTTATTGTTTGTTAAATATATGTACAGTTTATTATAAATTATTCCTTCGAGAACTTTTGAGAATACAGAAGGATTGAGATTGGTCTATAGTTGTTTAGTAAATATGGTTCTCCAGTTTTATATATAGGTACAATTTTTGCAATTTTTAATTTCTCTGGAACGGTTCCTGTTATAATTGAAGATTTAAAATTTTGAAGAGGGGTTTTTTTATTATCGGAAAGATATTTATTACTACATTGCTACAAATTTCATCAATTCCTGGTGCTTTGTTAATTTTTAAAGAGTTTTTTGCATTTTCAAGTTCTTCATAGCTTAATCCATTGAAAATTAGTTCGCTATTTAGATCTGTAAGGTAATTTTCAAAGGAGTCATTTGTAGGTAAAATTTTAGACGCCATGTTTAGGCCTATGTTTGCAAAGAAATTGTTGAAGTGTTTGGCAATTGAGTTCTTATCATCGTGTTCGCTTTCATTTATAATGATTCCATCTGGTAAACTATTTGTTTTTTTGTTTTTTTTCCCGATTATTTCTTTCATAATGTTCCATGTTTTTTTCATGTCTCTATTTGTTTTTTTAAGTAATTTAGAGTAGTAAATTTTTTTAGAATGTTTTTTGATTTTTTCGAAAAGATTTTTGTATTGTTTATAAGTAGATAGGTTAATCTCATTTCTTTTTTTCAAATATTTAACGTATAGTTTTTGTTTTGTTTTTGAAGATTTTTTAATACCGCTGGTGATCCATGGACAGATCAAATATTTTACTTTGATTTTTTTTTCTTTGATTGGAAAATGTTTATAGTGCTTTAGAAAAATATCTGTAAAAGTATTATATGCAGAGTTTGTGTTCCCAAGGTTACATTCTTGATACACCTTAACCCAATCTGCTGCCGATAGTGTGTTTTTAAAATTTTGAATTGAAAATTTATTTATTTTTCTTTTATAAGTTATTTTTTTCAAATTATTATTTACTCTTGTATCATTTTTTATTGTAAAGTAAATTGGAAAATGATCTGTTATATCATATTTTACTATTCCTGCTTTTAAGGAGGTATCTAGAAATGAGTTTGTTAGTATGTTATCTATGGCAGAAATAGAGTTTAAGGTTACCCGTGTGGGTTTATTAATAATTGGTAAAATACAATGTTGAAACATGTTATCAAAAAATAATTCAGTAATCGAAAACTCATTGTATTTTAAACAATCTATGTTGAGGTCCCCAATATAATAATTTTTTTGTTCTTTATTGATTTTGGGAAAAATTTCTTGTAGATAATTAGAAAAAGTTTTAATATTACCTTCAGGTGGTCTATAACAGGTAGAAACAATAATATTTTTTAACTTGGAGTTTATATTATAAGTTATTTTTATCAAATTATTATTTCTATTGTAAAGACCTCACTATCGGCATTAGAAATGGAGTGGTCTTTTCTTACTTTTATTGCTTGATCATTCCGAACATAAGTTGCAATCCCTCCTCCTTTTTTGCATATTTTTCTTTCAGAAGATATTAATTTATAATTGGGAATTTGAAAGTTAGTGTTATTTTGGATTGATTCGTCAGAACACCAAGTTTCTGTTAGACAAATCATACTAAATAAGTAATTACAATCAATTAGGAAGTGCTTAAGTTTGTCAAAATTTTTATTTATGCTTCTTATATTTATGTGAATTACTGTAAAATTATTTTTAATAGTTTCAAGTTCAGTTTTAAAAGTTTCAGTTTTAACATATCGAGAATCAAAATTATTCATTTGAAAAATATCAGCGTCAATGAGTATATTAATAGCAGTTTCGAAACCATTAAAGCGCATTGATTCAAAATCTATTGTTTTGTTGATCATTGTTTTAAAATTTAAAATTGAAAACGCGTTTACTTAGTTAAAAAAAAAGTGCAGCGCTATTTTTTAAAATCTCGTGTAAATATTTTATCATATTTTAAAATGGCGTACTTATCTTCGCTTCTTAGTTTTTTGACTTCTTCCCATAACTTTCTTCGATGATATATTGTTTCTTGAGCGAAGTCTTCATTTATGTATAGTCCAGTTTCTTTAAGTTGTTTTACTGCTTTGAGAATTTCGTTTTTGTCTTGGTAGTTCAAGAGTTTTAAGGCTAATGTTCTTGGTTTGTTTTCTTTAAATTGTCCGATTCGATGAGCTCGTTCGACCACCACTTCACTAGGTATTTTCAATAGTGTTTTGAAAATGTCTTTAACAGCTTTTTTGCAACCTTCCCAACTTTCGCCTGGTGTTTCTTGTAGCCCATCAATTCTTAAGTTGTTCCTTCTTGATCTATTTTCTAGATCTATAGATTTTTTATATAATGAATTGATTTTTTTGTCATAGTATTTTTTTATTTGTGATATTTTTTCCGAGATATCATTTTCTTGAAAATTTAAGGTGTCTTTAATGTCGCATAAGTCTTTTTCTATATTTGATATTTTACATTTGTTGTTATTAATGTCTTTCTCTAGCATGTCCAATCTATCTCAGATAGATTGGACATGCTAGAGAAAGACATTAATAACAACTTTATTTCAAAATTATTACAGATAGTATCTGTAATAATTTTGAGATTTGCACTGTTAATTGAGGTAAATGATTTTTCCTGGTCTTTTAATAATCTTTCCGTTTCTTTTAGGATACTTTTTTTGTGCTCCTCAAGTTTACTTGAAATTATTTTTTCAATGTTTTTCATTGTGATGTCTATTTTTTTTTTATATATAAATGTTTAATCTACGCTACAAAAGCACGTTTGACAGTTTTATATAAGGGGTGCCCCAATGTCTACTTTTGGACAATTGGTACAGGCCTTTACCGATGAATCGGACCTAAGTTCAAATATGTACTCTTTTATTTTTAACTATATATATATATATATATATATATATATATATATATATATATATATATATATATATATATATATATATATATATATATATATATATTTCTACTATAGCATATTTATATGCGCAATTGCTCACTTTTTTACTAGTCTAAATTAAGTGGGATTTTTGAGAAAACGATGAGAGAAAACGAAGAATAATGAATGAAAAAGTTGCTGACCCATACCAAACCCTCAGTCGATGTAGCAGTACTCCACTGCGAGTCAGGCTATTTGTCAGTTGATGTATGTACTGAAGCCCCTGACAGCAGGTTTTTTAAGTATGATGTCATTATGCTCACCTAGCTCAGCAGTATAAGATATATAAGTACCGCTAAGAAATGTTCGTGTAAAAATTTATAAAATATTTACAAGATAAAAATAAGTAACGAAGTAAGAAACTTAAAGTATTCCATTACAAATACAATTAAAATATTTCGTTACAAATACAAGATACAATATTACATATTACAGTTGTTATTGATACATATTATAATTTTTATAAATTCATGTTTAAATAGAAGGTAAAAAGGAAGATCATTAAAAAAATATCAAAAGTGTATTGTTAAATCTTCGATTGCAAAAATGAGTTCTTTAAGCTTTCGTTTAAAAAAAAAATAGTTACTTTGATGAATAAAATCTTCAGTAAAATTTTTTGAAACTACTTTATTCCATAAGAATGGTCATGGATAACCAATACCAATTTAAAAAGATGTGTTCATAAAGTTGATTTTATAAATATATATATATATATATATATATATATATATATATATATATATATATATATATATATATATATATATATATATATATATATATATATATATATATATATATATATATATATATATATATATATATATATATATATATATATATATATATATATATTTGATACATCAACAGCCGTATCAAATGTCGATGTATCAAACATTTAGTTGGTGCCGATGCATCAACTAAATCTTCGATAAATTGACAGGCTGATGCCGATGCATCGATGCAACCTTACAAAATATATACATGCGAAAAACTATTAATTTCGGAAACTTAATAAAATTAAAACTAAGAATTCGTACAAAAACGTATAAAAATACAATAAAATGTTTTTTAAACCTAATAAATTTAAAAATATCAAATTTTAATTTTAAAGAATTTTATAGTAGTATTTACGCCATATGAGGTCCTACTAGCCCCGGATCTGAATAAATACAAAACTAGACCCAGCTACTCTTTTAAAACATTCTGGTTTTTCTTTACTCCAACTTTGTTACTTGATGTTTTCTAAAAACTACAGGATTTACATAAATGTGGCAGCATGGCATAAAGATATCCTTGATGAATAAACAAATTTGCAACCTTTATGAAGGGAGTTTTGCTCTAGAGTAGTCATTGTGCAAAAGAAGTTTGAAATTCAAAAAAACTTTGAAATATTTTGTAAGTATTAAGTGTAATTGAAATGTAAAAAAAGTGTAAAAAACGAAAAAACAAAACCAACAAGCGAGTTAATTTTAACCTTAAATTTCATTTCAAACTAAATTAATGCCAACCTAATTGCCCTTTAAAACTCCTTTCATATGAGGTGACCCAACGGGCATTTGTTTTTAAAAGTTACTTTTTAAATGTCTTTTAAACGTCTTCTAAACATTCTTACGTAAAGAACGTTAAAAGACGTTTAAAAAACGTTTAAAAAACATTTAGAACGTAACTTTCAATAAACAAATGCCCGAAGGGGATAGCGTATACAGCAAGGCACAATGTTATGCTTATTTTTTAAATCTTTTAATTTTATTCGCGGAAAATAATTTAATTTGAATACTCAAATTTAGTGAAATTATTTGACAATTAAGTGCGACAACAAAAATACCTGTAGAACGAAACCACTACATACAATTTGATAAAAATTGGTGCAAATGTATCATATGGCCTCACCAAACTCCGGATAAAATTTCAGTTAGATTAGTTTACTGATTTATGGCAGTTTTAGTTTATATTTTCTTACTTATTTTTTCTTACTTATTTATTATTTTATATTACTTATTTTTATTACTTTATATACTTTATAATACTATAAATATATATTACTTATTTTTTATTTTATATTACTTAATTTTTTACTTCTTAGACCTCAAAACAATAATAAAATTGTTATTTTTTTGAAAAAAGTTATCGATTACGAATACTGTGATATTCGATCATTATTTTTAAAATAAACGTTATACGAGAGCTCTACTATGTAACATCAACAATTTTTATAATAATTATTTTATTGTTACATCTAGCTTTTTCATACTATAGACAAAAATGTTGATTTGCTATTTGAAGTGTGGTTTGAATTGGCTAATGCATAACGTAAATATCTCAATATTTCCTGAAATTTAAACTACTTTCAAAATGCTAAATAAAGTGCTTAAAAAGTACCTGGCAAAAGGACTGTCAGTTGGTAAAACAAGTTTCAAACAGTTTCAAAATGAAATAAAAAACAACTATGCATTCTATTTTTTAAATTATATTACCATTAGCATCTGATAATATTTATTAAAAGAGTCAAACATTATTATAAAGCGTAAACTATGATTTTCTGCAGTCTAATATAATAAAGTGAGTTATGGAAGCAGTTTTTTAATGATGCTCACTGTTCAGATCAGTTATGCTGCATAACAATCCTTTTTGTGGCACTTCCATATTTTTTAAAGTATCCTGCATTCATTACTCTTGAACTGGCCACAACGATACGGGCTCAGTTAAATGTGGAGGGCAGCTGGCCATTTTTAAGTATCTTGAAAAGATTATTGACAACTTCTATACGGAAATGCGATTCCATTGGTAGGATTATTTCTAAAATTAGAACATTGTCAGGCAATAGATGACATTGTTAAACAAATTTGCTCAAGCAACATCCCCGCCAGATTGCTGAAAAGACTCGAGGCTAAATTTGATTGAGTCCAGAGATTAAAGTGTTTGCAATTTTCCAGATTATACAAGACATTTTTTTTGTATCTTTGCCAGAATAAGAAATTGTTTTTGAGGCAATGAGACTTGTATCAAGCCTTTACTCAATATCAACAATGCTTAGACAAAGCTTGAGAAAATCAGTTTCTTTAATCCGTTTTTTGATAGTCCCGTATTTACTTGTACGTTTACAAGACCTTTAGTGGTCAATTTTAGAGTGTTTGATAGTGGATGGGCTCTGCTTTGACCTAAAAAAATGCACATTTTACCTTTACTAAACTTAAATTATCTTATGTTAAAATTTGTTCAGATAGTTTGTCTAAAACTTTCAAATTTTTTGTTTTTAAAGTGATTAGAAAACTGTTAAAAAATAAATTTCCCGTTACTTATCATGTCTCTTTTTTTAAAGATTTTCTTTGAATATATATGTAAAAATTATTTAATTATAAATATTTGCCTGGAGTAATTGTGTAAACTTGAGAAAAAATAGAGGCCCACCAGATCCTTTAACAAGTCAAACAGTTCCTTTATGGGATAATTCTTGATTGTAAATAATTGAAGATGCAGTTTATTTGGTTGCTCTAGCATCTTTTGTTGCTAAAGGCCGAAGTTTTCACTGAACTTTATTTGCATTGATGGGGAAAACCTTTTCCTATATGAGGAATATTGAAGCACGTGCCGCAGTATGTGCTTCAACGTTACTTGGTTACTTCTCAATGGTAGTTTGCTCTTCAAGCAGATGTTTTCTTGCAGGTCTAAACGACCAATTTAGTAAATTAGACAACAACACATCGTTCCTCATTTTTCAGGTTTCACTTGTATTAAATTGAAATTAAACAAAGAAGGGAATATAAGTTTTTTTCCTTCAAAATTTCAAATTTTCTACAATTTGCAGCATTCTTGTCTCGCAGATTTCCAATATCACTGATATCTTTGTCTCGTACATATTCAATCTGCTTGGAAAGCAGAAGGCTGTTTGAAACATATATCTCAGACAGCATATAACATATATATAATATATACATATATATATAATATATATATATATATATATATATATATATATATATATATATATATATATATATATATATATATATATATATATATATATATATATAGTATATATATATATATATATATATACATGTATATATATATATATATATATATATATATATATATATATATATATATATATATATATATATATATATATATATATATATATATATATATATATATATATATATATATATATATATATATATATATATATATATATATATATATATATACATCCTCTTTTTTCTTCTACTTCGGGTAACGTTTCATCGGTTACATTTTGAGAACTGTCGATAATAAAAAACACTTGAAACATAAGTAATCAATAATAAACTATCAGATTTTAAACTATACCAAAATTAAAAAAAATTGGCGTAAACATTACAATAAAAAACAAGTATTAACAAAAGTACTATAAAAAAAAAAATTTAACGTATAGATAATATTTATATCTAGTTAATATCTATATCTAGTTAATATCAAGCTAATCAAACTAATTATTATAAAAAGAAGATCAAAAAAACTTTATCTATTATATATATATATATATATATATATATATATATATATATATATATATATATATATATATATATATATATATATATATATATATATATATGTAGCCCTAGTTACGCACATTGTTACTGTATGCATAAGTTACTGCTGGATTAAGAAAGTTGCGAAAGGGTATAATCATTGTTTAGTTATTCTGTTTCTCTTTTATTATTTAATAAAATATTTGACATTTGCTTTCAATTTAACAAACGTGCACATTAGGGCGGGTCAAAACCATACTTTTTTTAAACTTTTGACAAGCAGCACTATGTGGAGTTTTTAAATTATTAAGTTTTTAAGTATAATAAACTTTGTAGACTAATTTTTTTTTTTTACACACACCCCTAGGGGTTGCACTACACACTCAAAAAAAATTTCTTTTCCACAAAAAAAAAGTTTGGAAAA
The DNA here is from genome assembly GCF_022113875.1 of Hydra vulgaris. Lineage (NCBI taxonomy): Eukaryota > Metazoa > Cnidaria > Hydrozoa > Anthoathecata > Hydridae > Hydra > Hydra vulgaris. The sequence continues at coordinate 54,512,328 of NC_061156.1, read as the reverse complement.
AAAAAATTTTTTTGTTTTTTATTTTTTTGGGTATACATTGTTTTAAAAAAAGAACTTAAAGCAAAAAAAAAAATTGTTGCTTAGTTTCAGATTTATTTACTTCATGCCTTAAATAAAGTTTCAAAATATGATATCAAGTTAGCATAAGAACTTTTGCTTTACTACTATGTAATTTTTTAGTTTATTCTATTTGTTGCATTTTAGTCTCTATACGTCTCTATACGTATTTATACTCTATACGTCTCTATACTCTATACGTCTCTATACGTAGTATATATAGTGTTTGTGTTTATATTTGTCTTTATTTTATTGTTAGTAATTAAAAATAAAATATAACTTATAATAAGCAACACATTGTGTCATGGCATCATGGTAACACATTGTATCATGGCAACTATCATGACAACCTAACAATTGCACAAGGTTCTAAATTTCTAACTGCAATGGTTCCTACAAAAAGAGATGTTGCAAAATATTGCTACTATGTTTGTAGAAATGAAAATCCAAAAACTATAGGATCAAGTTTTGCTCATAAATGTTACAGATTAGTTACCACTGAAATTGAAAATACTTGGCGTAAATTCAGTTTTCCAACAATCAAAACAAAGGTAGTATTCTCAAAGGTATGTAGATTAATGGAAAAAACAACCAGTTTAAATAAAACTTAAAGACTGAAAAGAAAGAAGAAATGCTTATTTTTATGACAAATTGAAAGCTTTTGACAACATGTTTGGTATATGTTCATGCAATTGTTATGGTTTAGAAGTTAAGATAGAGAAATGTAGATATACTTCTAAAGTGCCAATAAAAGAGTGGGATGCGTTTGTCGGGCATAAGAAATGCACAAATCAACATTGAGAACTTGATCGTACACATTTACTTTAAAAAAAACTGAAATAGAAAAAACAAAAATTGTAACAAGGCAAAAATAATTTAAAAAAATATATATTGTTGAAAAAGGCATTTATAGACAAATTACTAATGACAATTTCTATGAATATGAGAATAATATCATATTAGTTGACTCTAATAATGAATATAACAAGCTATAGGACTCTGATGTCTTAAAAAAATGTAATCAAAATAGGTGTCCTTACAATGAACTAGCAATCATAGCAGATCGAAATCGTGTCAGTTACAAAGGAACTGCTACTATTATCAATGCTTCTCTAAAAGACATGGGTATACTAAATTAATCAAATATGCTAGATAGGAAAAAAGTAGAAAGAGAACGACTTTGTGTTGGACATAAAAATGTCAATTAAAAGAAAATGCAAAAATTTGAAATTACAATGTATTGCTTTTGATGGAAGGAAAAATAATACAATAATAAATGCAGGGATAATAAAAGAAAAACATGTTACAATTGTTAGAGAACCAAACAGCAGATATATAAATCATCTAAAACCTGATAATAGAACTTCTCAATGCATTGCTAACGAAATTCTCTATTTAATCTTTGAAACTGGCAGCAGCGGTTTTTTAAATACTCTCTTAAGTGATGCAACTGTAGTAAACACTGGAAAATTTGGAGGGGAGATAAAATGAGTTGAAACAGAACTCGAAAGACCAATGCAGTGGCTCGTTTGTCAACTGTATTAAAAATGAACTTCCCTTTAAACATGTATTTGAGTTGATTGATGGAAAAACTTCTGGCCCTGCATCATTTAAAGGTGAAATTAGTAAAAAAATAACAGAGAATATCTTAAGCTAATTAAGTTTAGATCAAAAATGACTTTATTATACAGATAATGTAGACATTTTTGATCTTATAGATCAAAATGTCTACATTATCTGTTTATCTATTTAATTAGGAGATATTTCAAATGAAATATCTAAAAATTCTCTGGAAATCTTCATCATGCCCAATGGCTCACAAGAGTAAATCGTATTCTACGCTTATACATTTTTAAAGAAAATCTAACAAAAGAACCTATTGACTTGGCTACAATAATTATGCAATGCTATGCACAAGGGTGGTTCCTAATCAAATCAAATTATTTGGCAATCAATGGCGCTCAAATATTTTGGAATCTTGCTCAATAAATTAAAAATGTAGTTAATAATGTAAATTACAAGAAGCAAGTTTTGAAGCAAAACTCGTATTTTTCTAAACAAGAGAAAATTTTATTGGCCATGATAAGTGGTTAAAAAAAAAAAGTTAGAACTACATCAATTCAAAAGATACTTAAGTCCACAAATACTAGCGAATCCAATAGACATTTTAAATTTTCTACAACATTAAATCTTGAAACCAAAGATTACTGCGAATCAATAAATTGGAATATTGAGTAAGTTCATTCACCACCTTTACTGAACGATTATTTAAATGAAGATAATTTGAAAGCCAATAACATTCCATTAAAAATCCCAAAGAATCCTTGTCATAGTCAAAATATGAAAAGAATAGTTAGAGTAGTCACAAAAGCATCAGAAAATAGATATGGCTGCGAAAAACGTCACAAATTTGTAATAAACCTGTTGGACTTCAGGGAAAAAGTGCCTAAATTTGATTGGAAAGCGCAATAGAAATAAAACATTTATAAAAATATGCTTTTTTTTTATAGCCTCTAAAAACATTTCATTCTATTTTCTTTATTATTTCCAAAAGTTTTGTTTCTTTGCTTAAAAAAGGTAATATATGAACAGAAGGCATTATAAAGCTTATATCCCTTATTTAACACCTTGTGTCCCTTATTCTAATAAAATACCTAAACAGTATTTTAGTAAAAATATTTTTTAGTATACCGAAATGATAACAATTATGTAAAATAAAATAAAATAGAACAATTATAAAATAATTATATATAAAAGTTGCTTATACTCCCTTTTTTGTAAAACGCCAAAAAATCCGATTGTGTGCGACCCCTACGGAGGCTAGCACAGACCTCAAAATTGGTATACATCCTATACACATATAAAGTAACTCTCCACAATATGCTACTTTTTAAAAAAGATTTTTGACCCGCCCTAGTACACATGCCTCTATTTCAAAATCAGACAATCATGTTGAGCAAATTTCTGCCTTTTATGAGCCAGTATAGGGTTTTATAATATGCTAACGTAGTTATACGTTGTAACAACGGGTAACTTATAAAAAATTGTAACGTCCAAAGTTGAAAAATTTAGTTTAAAATAAATTGAAAGTTTTAGGAATTTACGATTATATTTTATGTTAACTACATATTATAACTACTATATTTTATGTTAACAACGTCCTTATTTATCAAACCTAAATAAAAATTGAGCTAGTCTTTCGTACCTAATGATAAAAAAAAAAAAAGCTTTTTAATAATTTTTTGAATTATAGACACTGACGTTTGACTTAATAAAAATTTCTCTCAGCCTTACAGGTTGCATTACTGGCATTAATTAAAGTTAAACCCCTTTTCATGCACTGAATTTGAAATCAGTAAAACTTTAGCAAATATATTATTTGACAGTCATTTTTTTAATTAAAAATTAACCGTTTTCATATAATAATTGAATAATTGCATTCATAGTATTCATTAGAAAATTGTTTATAAACCAAGACAAAAACTTGTGAGATAAAACGAAGAAAAACTGAATTACATTTCTTATTAAGTGATGCGATTTACTTTGAAGTATTTTTTTAATTTTTTAAGTGAAGTATTTTATTTTTTTAACTCAAATAATCCCGTAACAAAGTTACGGTAATGTTTATTTTACAACTACAAAGTATTTACAAGTAACCAATCACAGATTCGGAGTAAAGATATACAAAAATAAACATAAAGTTCGAAATATACGAAGTAAATAAAATTTTAGTTACATACAGCTCCGAGCACGGCCTTCTATAATAACAGGCCTTGACGTCGCGCAAAACGCCGTAAAAACTGAAGGCCGATTAAACCTTCACTTACAAAAATATTGATGTTTTATATATATATTGATGTTTTATATATATTTGGTAGGGCGTAATGGCCGTCTGTGTTTTCTAATAAAAAAATCTCTAATAAAGACGGAAATATAAAAAGAAAACCAAAAAATTGTTAAAAGAATTATATTTCAAATTTCATTAAGAGTATTAATGTAATATTAAATAGTATCAATAATAGTAATAATAATATCAGTAATAGTATCAATAACAAAAAGAATTATAATAATGTATATTAGAAAGATAATTATATAAATAGCATAAATTACAAAACTAATTTTCACGTAAATTATGACAGCTTTAGTACTTTCGTTTTAGATTCTTTGCTACTGCTGGGAGTGGTAATTATTGCATAATTCTTTAGCAAAATATTAGAATATACTCTGCATTGTTTTTTTGTGATTTTAAATTTATATTTAGCTGCAATGAACTGAAACTGAGTAACACAAAATGTTCTGCATAAAGGGCCAGTAGCAACTTGAAAAAAAAAAAAGCAAAATATTGACCATAGGACTAGAGAATCTGAAGGAATTTCAAGTCGGCTTCTGTTTAGGCTATTCAGACAACTTTCATATATAATAATAATTGTTAGTGTCATCATTAACCTTTATTTCGCTTTTTTGCACATAGCCAGCTATGTAAACTATAGCCACTAATGTAGATTTATTAATTGAGCTTTCAAGATCATGTTTATTATCCAGCAGTTCTTTTTCATCAGTAGAAATATCTCTACAACATGTGTAACAAGTATGACCATCAATACCATCAACCATAAACAGGAATGTCAAGTTGTAGTATCAATTTAGTATGTTGAATATTAATTTTTACAGACTTAGCGTTTATAAAGTAAGTACCTTCAGATCCCTGTCGAAGTTTAGAAAAACTTTTTTCAAGTGGATCTGTTGTAAACCAACCTAATAAAACATACTTCGCTCCATTACTCAACAAAGTTTCTACAAGATCAATTAGACCATAACATGTATGCGCTATTGCATTGCTAGTATCTAGAGTAAGCTGTTTTACACGCTTACCTGTAGGTTTCATGTAACTAGACAGTTCAGCAATACTTCGTAGCAGTTGTAACTGTTGATCACCAACAGAGTGGATTTCTCCACATAATTCATTTTTAAACCGAATGCCAGCGCCAGGTGCTTTGAGATTTACAACATTCCAAAAAGAAATAATTTTTTCAATAAATACAGCACCTTCAAATGCTTTATTTTCAATCTCTAGATGTGTTCTTAATGCAGCTACTGTTTCTTCGCAAAAAACAGACAAACAAAACTTTACAGATAGTCTCTCTATTGGTTTTGGATAAACTGATTTAGCTGTAAGTTTAGAGAGTTAAAAAAAAATATTGCACTCAGTTTTATATAAAGTTTCTAAATCAATCCATTTAGCCAAAGCTAGTTCTCCATTGTTCAAAAATTGAAGTTGGCCAGTCTTTTCTGTTAACCAATTGTTTCGTATAGATTTCAAGAGATGCACATAATCATACAATAAATATATACCTGATGTTGTTAACCATGGTTTATTATCAACTGTTTCAAACATTTCAAAAAACCTTTGATTTACACGGTTACCATCAGTAATTATTGCCAGTGTTTTACTATTTTCAATATTATTTATTGTATCAACAATTTGTTGACATTGAGTAAATTGAATTTCAGAAGAAAGATTTGCAACAGGTTGAGCTCTACATATAAATTCTGGACCACCAAAAAGACATTTAATCATAAATGATAAAATTGTTTTAGCTAACTTTTCAGGGTAGTTTACTGCTTGACCAAACAAAGCACCTCTTTGGTAAAGTAATGAAGCTTTAACATAAACCTCATCAATTAGTAGTATGGAAGTTCTTTTTAATGGATCTAAATTCATAAAAATACTATTTACAAAATCTAGGTCCTCCATCGAGCTTATTTTGAAGTCAATCGTGTTAAAGTCCGTATACTCGGCAACTTGCAGTCAATACATAAACGATCATATAAACTTCGTTGCATAGCAAAATACTCATATGCTCTACATATAATATCTGGAGTATATAAACTTTACCAACATTAACTTTTCTCATAGCATTAAGGTGCTCAAATAAAATATTTGACTGATGCAAACTTTCTTTATTTTTTAAAAATCTAACTGCTTCAAAAAAGCTGATTTTGTTTTTATTAACTTTAATTTGTTTACAGTTAAAGATAAATTATTACAAGTTGTGCCATTATAGCAAGCTACAAATGAATAATCATCGAAAATTTCTAAAATAAATAATGGAACACCAAGTTTGGACATTTTTGATTGTATGTGTAAACTTTTTTTAATAAGCTGGAAAACAATAACATCGTTATTATCACTTAACAAAGAATGAATATCGTCAAATATAAGTTCATCCTTTTTTAGAAATCACTTAACTCATCTGGTAGATTGTTTTGAAAACCGCTTGAAGTTACAGTTTTTATAACTTTACTTGCTGGTGTGGGTAAACAACTAGTTGGTATATTTTTAAAAACAGATGGTGGATTTAAAGGCCGATACTTCCCATATTTGCTTTTAAAAGGTGCATCATCTGGCCAATGGAGTCGACATACTGCTGTATAGTCTGAAATAGTGAAACCAGTTCTTGGGATAGCATCACTCCATCTTTTTCTCTTCTCTGGATTCTTCGGGAATTTGTAAATTGATATTTTTGTTGTAGTTGAGTAATAGTTCGACTTGCAAAGAGGTACACAGCATTTTAAAGGCATTTCAATTATTAAAATATCTATAATAATTATTAAAATATCTGTAATAAGGCCAATATTAATGTCTCGAACCTAACAACGTCTTGAAGTTGCGCTATCTAATTTATAAACCAATCAAATTTAAAAAATTTATTAAAAAAGCGCGAACGCAAAACTTTCGTCAAACGTTAAAAGAATGAAATGTAAACACAGTATTAGATATCGGCCTTCAGTTAAACAACTTAGATGCGCGATGTCAAGGCCTGTTATATAAGAAGAATGACTTGTTAATAGTTATAGAAAGCTTGCAAAAGACTTAAGTCAATCTTGTCATCGAGTACCTTTTTCTGGACGTGTAATACGCATAAAAATCAGTTGCATACGTGGTATATAAGTATGTTGTACATATATACCTTGTTATTAATATTATTATTTTTTATTATCAATTTGTATTAAAAGTTAAGCTACATTTAAAAAAAATTTTTTAATAATATTTAACAAAAATTCAAGTATAGTTGTTTAATTTGACTATTGTAGATTTTAGCTTTATTTTCAGAGAGCATTCATTGTTTAGGTTTAATAGTGATTCGTTTCTGGAAACTAATTTGTTAAATAATTAGGGACCACGATATGTAATTGAGAACATTAAGAGTCTTGTTGTTTCAAACGGTATAATTAAAGTTGCCTGTTGCTCTTGTATTGTATTTATTAATATTGTTTTTAAAAAAATGTGCTGCAAAATGTTCTGGAACTAGATTTAGTTAATATTTAAACATGAAAAGCATAATTTGAAAAATATTTATTTGAAATATATTTAGTGCGTTTATTTGTTCCAATAAGGGTTGAGCAAAAATGAGCAAATTTATTTGTGTTGTATACTAGTCTTGAAGCGTGTTATTAACGTAGATAAAATGGTTCTAATTTAGATTTTGTGGGTAGTGCCCCATGCTATATTGGCATACTTCAGGTAGCTATGTATGAATAAAAGTAGACAAGTTTTAGACTTTTTTGTGACAAAAATGGTCTTGATTTGTATATTATCTCTTCTGCGCATTATCTCTTCTGCGCATGCGATAAATTCTACACTGCAGCTGTGTAGCACGAAAGAGTTAATTAGGATAATTAAGCGTAATTTCTGGTATTCCTGAGGGAAGACTCTAGGTTCAAATGAAATCGTTAAGTTACCCTTGATGCTAACCAGCAACATCCTCCCGTATGCCATTATAGGAGCAGTAGTCGCCTATGATAGCATACTTGTGCTTTTTTTAAATAATAATAACTAGTAAAAAAGTAAAAACCGATAAAAACTCCTAGGGTTATTATTGGTCTACATCTAACAAAGAATATATCCATATCAAAATTTTTGTTTTTTGGTCTTCAGGATACTGAACAATAAAGCTTCAAAATTAAGTATGCCATCATAGGCGTTTTCCCTAATCCAGTAACATAACAACAAAGCTGACGTAAAATAGACAGCATAGCTGACTTAGCATACTCAACATAGCTTAACTTTAATTTCAAACCACCTTGGCTGACTTAAAACCAATTTATTTTTTAAATTATTATACTATTTTACATAAAAATTATATTCAAAAACCAAATTAATAATAATATTAACTGGGTTGACTCATGCAAATGCAACCTTTGATCACTGCAAACAATGTGTTAAGTCTAACATCTAAAAGTTGTTCTTGTGTTAACGTTTTTAACTATAACTATTTTTTAATTATAGTTGAAAAAATATCATAGCAATAAAAATATGTTCCAAATAAGTTAAAACAATGTCAAAGAATTTGTACGAGTATAATTACTTAATTTTAATGCAGAGAACATGTGTAGTACTGGTGATAAAAGTAACGACAATATTTTTATCAACGTTCAGATCAAGGTTTAAATCAGGGTAATTAATCTACGTCTGAGTTTTAAGGTAAAAAATATGTAGAATCTTGAAAAAAACGGCTTAAATATTGAACTAATATTTTCATCAAAAAAACAAAGAATGTTTGATGAATCCACAATCTTTTATGACTATAAGAAATAAGTATCTCTTAACGTTTTATTTAGATATATTGGTGGAATAGTTCAATACCGATTTGCACATTTCCTTATTTAGAGTTTCAGATTTAAAACAATAAACACATACAATGCACCAGTTATTTGCACTTCACTTTTTAAATGATTTAGATTCATTGTTTTGTTCCCCAGCTAAAATCATCGCAATTTTTGCAAGGCGTCCTTATTTGACTTAAGATAAACATATGAAAGTTTGACTTAAGTATAAACATATGAAAGTTTGACTTAAGTATAAACATATGAAAGTTTGACTTAAGTATAAACATAAGAAAGTTTGACTTAAGTATAAACATATGAAAGTTTGACTTAAGTATAAACATATGAAAGTTTGACTTAAGTATAAACATATGAAAGTTTGACTTAAGTATAAACATATGAAAGTTTGACTTAAGTATAAACATATGAAAGTTTGACTTAAGTATAAACATATGAAAGTTTGACTTAAGTATAAACATATGAAAGTTTGACTTAAGTATAAACATATGAAAGTTTGACTTAAGTATAAACATATGAAAGTTTGACTTAAGTATAAACATATGAAAGTTTGACTTAAGTATAAACATATGAAAGTTTGACTTAAGTATAAACATATGAAAGTTTGACTTAAGTATAAACATATGAAAGTTTGACTTAAGTATAAACATATGAAAGTTTGACTTAAGTATAAACATATGAAAGTTTGACTTAAGTATAAACATATGAAAGTTTGACTTAAGTATAAACATATGAAAGTTTGACTTAAGTATAAACATATGAAAGTTTGACTTAAGTATAAACATATGAAAGTTTGACTTAAGTATAAACATATGAAAGTTTGACTTAAGTATAAACATATGAAAGTTTGACTTAAGTATAAACATATGAAAGTTTGACTTAAGTATAAACATATGAAAGTTTGACTTAAGTATAAACATATGAAAGTTTGACTTAAGTATAAACATATGAAAGTTTGACTTAAGTATAAACATATGAAAGTTTGACTTAAGTATAAACATATGAAAGTTTGACTTAAGTATAAACATATGAAAGTTTGACTTAAGTATAAACATATGAAAGTTTGACTTAAGTATAAACATATGAAAGTTTGACTTAAGTATAAACATATGAAAGTTTGACTTAAGTATAAACATATGAAAGTTTGACTTAAGTATAAACATATGAAAGTTTGACTTAAGTATAAACATATGAAAGTTTGACTTAAGTATAAACATATGAAAGTTTGACTTAAGTATAAACATATGAAAGTTTGACTTAAGTATAAACATATGAAAGTTTGACTTAAGTATAAACATATGAAAGTTTGACTTAAGTATAAACATATGAAAGTTTGACTTAAGTATAAACATATGAAAGTTTGACTTAAGTATAAACATATGAAAGTTTGACTTAAGTATAAACATATGAAAGTTTGACTTAAGTATAAACATATGAAAGTTTGACTTAAGTATAAACATATGAAAGTTCGGAGTTTGCTCTATGTCTGGAAAGTAACTCTAGAAAAATGTTCCAAAAAAACGAAAAAAATCTGAAGGTGAATTGAAGCATTCATTTCAAATGAAACTAAATTGGTCTTCCCCTATGACAAAAAAAAAATTATAAGTTATCTTAACTTGGTAGAATGTGATATAACCACACTTGTTTTCTTATAAATAGCGAAAGATGGAAAAAAATTTAACTCCTAAACTTATTCACGCTCTAAACTCATGAATATGTTTAACCCCACAATCACCTTATGTTTAACCCCACAATCACCATAAAAAAGGCCGAAAAAAGAGGGGTACTTGTATTTATAAGTTGTTGTATATTTAATATCTTTATCTCACAACCAGAGCTGATCTTAGTCTTTTATCTCATAATCAGAGCTGATCTTAAATTTTTATTTCATAACCAGCGCTGATCTTTGATTTTTTTCAACCTGATAATTAAATTTAATACTACTTTATTTAGTTTTCCTAGTTCATATAATTAATTTATTTATTTTTATATTTTTAGTTTATAAAAAATATAATAATTTAATATAAATCTTTTTTTATGCTTAGGTACAAAAGACTATTTTTATTAAGTGTCAATAAAAAATGACGTGGTTTGTAGCAAAGTTAAATTTTTACTTGTATTCTCAAGAGTAACAATAATTAATTGAAGTTTTTCAAATTCTAATGTTTATAAAGTGCATTAATTTTTGTTTACAAAATCTTTTTTTTTTGATATATAAAATTGTTGGAGAATAACATTAGAATTCAAAAACTTTTTAAAAAATAGTATAATTCTATATTTTTTTATAATAAGGAGTTTTTTTAAACTTATGTTTTTAAACTTAATTTCTTTTAATTTGATTCTTTTTTAAAAAAAGAATTAGTAAAAAGTTGAAGCTTTTTTATAAATAAGTTATATTAAATTTATTTTAATTGAGAGAATGAGTTTTTATAATCTAACTAACCGTGCGTTAATTTTTAGGTGTGCAACATTTTCCAGAAAATTTATTTTCGCGTAAAGAACTACTTCGTGAAATTCAACGTTTTTTACATGATGTAAACAAGTCACCTTTAGTGTTATATGGAATGTCGGGTGTTGGAAAGACACAAATTGCAAGAAAATATTGTGAAACTTATTATAGCTTCTACAAAAACTTTGTTTGGATTGACGCAGCATTTGGAAAGTTACAAATCTCAATGAGAAACCAATGTCAAATATTAGGATATGAAGTTCATGATATCAAAGGTAATTATTTGAATATAGAAGTGATTGTTGAAAAAGTTCACAATCATTATAAAAATGAAAAGACTTTGTATATTTTTGACAATGTCGACGATGAAAGTGTTAAAAACCTGACCATGTACATTTCAAGAAAACCGGATTCATTTACGTTGATAACCTCCCAATGGAGAACGTGGTCAAATAATGCAAATAAAATTCTAGTCGATGTTTTTACTTCAGAAGAAGCATTCGCTTATGTAAAAAATAATATTAAAGAAAACGCCGATGAAAACATAAGAAACTTAATAAAAGAACTTGGTTATCATCCGTTCGCTATTACTCAGGCAATAAAATATATAAATATACAGAGAATTTCGATAGAAAAATACGTAGAACGATATAGATTAAAACCATCAGAAATAATAGACAATAATAACTTTCCAACCGAAGAAGAACCAAAGTCTGCAATAAAAGCAATTAACTTAGTTTTAATGAAATTAGAAAAAAGTAAACCTTTTCCATTTAAAATATTAAACTGTTTATCTTATTGCGACGGTCAAAGCATAAGTAAACAGTTTATAATCGAAATTTCAAAACAAATGGAAATAAACGAAGAATATGTAATAGATGAAGCCGTTGGGTTACTAATGAGTTATTCTTTACTAAACTGTTTTGATGATGAAAAATATTCAATGCACGAACTGACACAGCTGACGTGTAGATGTTTTCAAAATAGAAATTCAACTACAAATACGTATCTTAGTTTAATAAAAAATTATTTTAAATTTAAATTGAATGAAGTAAACGATCACATGGATTACGGAAACCATTTTGTTTTCCATTTTATCTATATGTTTCGGATAAACATAAAAAAATTTTCAAAAACCTTTCATAATATGACGAAATCTATTGAAAAATTATTTCTATGTAAAGGTTTGTTTGAAGAAGCAATCGAAATATTAAAAAGTATTCAAAGTTTTAACACAGAAACTTATGATGAAAATAATAAATTCACGCTCGATACAAAAAATAATATCGCAAACTGTTTGTACGCTATGGGAAAATATAACGAAGCTTTAGAAATTTATTATTCTGTTGATAAAATACGAACTGAAATTTTAGGTATCAACCATCCAGATACAATGTCAACAAAAAATAATATCGCAATCTGTTTGAACAATATGGGAAAATATAACGAAGCTTTAGAAATTTATTATTCTGTTGATAAAATACGAACTGAAATTTTAGGTATCAACCATCCAGATACAATGTCAACAAAAAATAATATCGCAAACTGTTTGAACAATATGGGAAAATATAACGAAGCTTTAGAAATTTATTATTCTGTTGATAAAATAGGAACTGAAATTTTAGGTATCAACCATCCAGATACAATGTCAACAAAAAATAATATCGCAAACTGTTTGAACAATATGGGAAAATATAACGAAGCTTTAGAAATTTATTATTCTGTTGATAAAATACAAACTGAAATTTTAGGTATCAACCATCCAGATACAATGAGAACAAAAAATAATATCGCAAACTGTTTGTACGCTATGGGAAAATATAACGAAGCTTTAGAAATTTATTATTCTGTTGATAAAATACGAACTGAAATTTTAGGTATCAACCATCCAGATACAATGTCAACAAAAAATAATATCGCAATCTGTTTGAACAATATGGGAAAATATAACGAAGCTTTAGAAATTTATTATTCTGTTGATAAAATACGAACTGAAATTTTAGGTATCAACCATCCAGATACAATGTCAACAAAAAATAATATCGCAAACTGTTTGAACAATATGGGAAAATATAACGAAGCTTTAGAAATTTATTATTCTGTTGATAAAATAGGAACTGAAATTTTAGGTATCAACCATCCAGATACAATGTCAACAAAAAATAATATCGCAAACTGTTTGAACAATATGGGAAAATATAACGAAGCTTTAGAAATTTATTATTCTGTTGATAAAATACAAACTGAAATTTTAGGTATCAACCATCCAGATACAATGAGAACAAAAAATAATATCGCAAACTGTTTGTACGCTATGGGAAAATATAACGAAGCTTTAGAAATTTATTATTCTGTTGATAAAATACAAACTGAAATTTTAGGTATCAACCATCCAGATACAATGAGAACAAAAAATAATATCGCAAACTGTTTGTACGCTATGGGAAAAAATAACGAAGCTTTAGAAATTTATTATTCTGTTGATAAAATACAAACTGAAATTTTAGGTATCAACCATCCAGATACAATGTCAACAAAAAATAATATCGCAATCTGTTTGAGCGATATGGGAAAATATAACGAAGCTTTAGAAATTTATTATTCTGTTGATAAAATAAAAACTGAAATTTTAGGTATCAACCATCCAGATACAATGAGAACAAAAAATAATATCGCAAACTGTTTGTACGCTATGGGAAAATATAACGAAGCTTTAGAAATTTATTATTCTGTTGATAAAATACAAACTGAAATTTTAGGTATCAGCCATCCAGATACAATGTCAACAAAAAATAATATCGCAAACTGTTTGAACAATATGGGAAAATATAACGAAGCTTTAGAAATTCATTATTCTGTTGATAAAATACGAACTGAAATTTTAGGTATCAACCATCCAGATACAATGAGAACAAAAAATAATATCGCAATCTGTTTGAAAGCTATGGGAAAATATAACGAAGCTTTAGAAATTCATTATTCTGTTGATAAAATACGAACTGAAATTTTAGGTATCAACCATCCAGATACAATGTCAACAAAAAATAATATCGCAAACTGTTTGAACAATATGGGAAAATATAACGAAGCTTTAGAAATTCATTATTCTGTTGATAAAATACGAACTGAAATTTTAGGTATCAACCATCCAGATACAATGTCAACAAAAAATAATATCGCAAACTGTTTGAACAATATGGGAAAATATAACGAAGCTTTAGAAATTCATTATTCTGTTGATAAAATACGAACTGAAATTTTAGGTATCAATCATCCAGATACAATTGGAACAAAAAATAATATCGCAGGCTGTTTGAACGATATGGGAAAATATAACGAAGCTTTAGAAATTTATTATTCTGTTGATAAAATACGAACTCAAATTTTAGGTATCAACCATCCAGATACAATGTCAACAAAAAATATTATCGCAAACTGTTTGTACGATATGGGAAAATATAACGAAGCTTTAGAAATTCATTATTCTGTTGATAAAATACAAACTGAAATTTTAGGTATCAATCATCCTGATACAATGAGAACAAAAAATAATATTGCGGTTTGTTTGAATAATTTAGATAAAAAGCGAACGAATTGTTTAATTATTTGATTATCATTTTAATTTTATTACATATATCTGATGATGTACATGTATCTGTTGATGAAAAATTATTGAAAAACGTTTTTTATAAGGGAACGCTTTAATTCTTTTAATTCTTATAAATTGTTTTGATTTTTTGGGATTCAAATAGCGCATTTTTAAATAAGAAAATTAAATTTTGTTTACTTTTTATGATATTATTATTGCGGTATTATATATATGTATATATATATATATATATATATATATATATATATATATATATATATATATATATATATATATATATATATATATATATATATACATATATATATATATATATATGAATATATATATATATATATATATATATATTTATATATATATATATATATATATATATATATATATATATATATATATATATATATATATATATATATATATATATATATGTTTATTTATATATATATATATATATATATATATATATATACATATATATATATATATATATATATATATATATATATATTTTATATATATATATATATATATATATATATATATATATATATATATATATATATATATATATATATATATATATATATACATATATATATATATATATATATATATATATATATATATATATATATATATATGTGTATATATATATATATTAGTTTACTTAAAATTATTTAAAAGTATATTTAATAGAAGAAGTGAACTCCCTGATGAGTATACTAAGGAATATTTAAGTCGTTGTTGGATATAATTTTAAACTCTCATGATAATAATTTACTTTACATTAATGATGATGATTTTATTTTTTTATTCTTATCAATTTAAATTAGGAAAACATGTTAATCAATATGTATGTATAAAATATATCATAATGTATATTATTTATTTCAATATCGTTTAAAAAATAATTATACTTAATAATTTGTGATCTTAGTAGATTACACAATAAAATTCCAGAAATAAGCGGGAAATAAATCGATAAAGGCCCGATAAAGCGGGAAGAATCTCTATTAAACGAGTAATTAAAGATTATTTTTTGTTTTAAAAGTAGTATCATTATTTCAAGGACATTTATTTTTAATTTTAATTATTCTAAGTAAGTGTTGGAATATAATAACTAAGGTAGAACGGAATAGTTAACTTAATAATTAGGGGTTGGTTGTCAAGTGGGTTGATTATCACAAAGTTTATTTTTATAAATTCAAAACGCGATTCAAAACGAGTTTTGGATATATTTTTGTGTCAAGGTAAAGAAGGAGGCGTGAACTTCCTAGTTAAACGCAGTTCTGCGGTGCTTTGTGACAAGACCTTCTTCTTGGGGCACCTAAATAACAAAAAACAAAACAAAACAAAAAAAAAACAAAAACTAAATATCTAGAAAGGGTTTAAAATTTTTAAATCGTGCAACAGAAACATTATTTAAGAGAGACATTTTAACAGTTATACATTTTACCAGTTATAAAAAATTCTCATGAAAATCACACTCTTTTGGGTAAATTTACAGACGTTTTTTTAACTACATATAATGGTTACTTGTAACAAAATAAATGGATAAGGTTATCGCATTTGGCTTGACTTCACGCGTTGTTTATATATATATATATATATATATATATATATATATATATATATATATATATATATATATATATATATATATATATATATATATATATATATATATATATATATATATATATATATATATATATATATATATATATATATATATGTATATTAGGGTGTCCCAAAAAAAAAAAATTTTTTTTTTCCTTTAGTTTTGTGTGTAGTTTTGTCCGTTAAAAGTGAAAATAAGAAGATTTTTGAAAAATTTTGAAGTTTGACCCCCCCGCCCTTCTTTTAAAGTTTTTACCCCCTCTGCCGCCCACTTTTTCAAAATTATTCACTTTTAAACTGATTTTAGGCTAAATATATAAATGTATTAAATATGTTTTGTATCAATATTGATCACTATTATAATTCTAAACTATGTATCATAGCTAATATTAGTAAATATAATTTGTTTCAATTCAACGATTCTCAAAAATTATTAAATATTATTATTCAATGCTTGAGATGAGAAAATTTTTTATGATGAATATTAATGTTACATACATTATTCAAATAATTTTATAATTTATAGCTACTTTTTTATCTATAGATATAATAGCATATATAAAAAATATTTGATCAGTTATGAGCAATTGTAAATTGAGGAAAAATGATGAGAAGTTTGATAATATTGTTGGTAAATTATTACCTACCCTTGAAGCAAAGATGTATAGTCAGCTACCAACAAATGGAGATGTTGTACGCCATTATCTTTATCTTACAAGATTTGAATTGAAATTAACTGGTAAAAAAGAAGTTGCATCTGTAGTTTGGGAAAAAGTTTATGTTTTTTGGAAAATGGCAGGAATTCCAATAAAACAGAAGAAAGATATTGTCAGAATGATACTACATCTGATTCATCTTAGAGAGAACTTGATTAAAAATGCAAAAAAAAAATGTTATGCAGCTCAACTTCTGAGTTTTACTAATAAACTATCATTATTGTTTGATATTGCAGCATCAAATGCCGAAAATTTGATAAGAAAAGATACCTTGCGTAGTATCAATAGTCAGATCTCAGATATAGACTTTCTCTCAGATCAACGTCACTTAAAAAAGCAATTTTTGGGCCCATTAGACAAGAGTTATGCTATGAAAGTGAAAAGAATGGAGGAAAAAGAGAAAAATAAAATCAAGGCTATTGAAAAAGAGAAATCTAGAAAAGAAAACATAAAAGAAAAAAGCTTCAATGTATTGGCAGCATTTGATAATGAAGGCAAAACTCATAATAAAAATGAAGAAAGTACTATTGCTAGACAGAAAAAAAAAATCAAGATATTAGAAAACCCTAAAGTTTCCTTAATGGCTGATAGGTTGAATCTATCCAACAGAGAAAGATCTGGAATCATTTTAGCTGTAGCTGAAGCATTAGGTCACAATTTAGATGAAATATCTATCTCAAAAAGCACAGCGTACAGATCAGGTAATAAAATTCGACAGCAAGTTTCAAATGATCTTAAGAAAACATTCATTTCACCCATGTACTCTTCCATTCACTGGGATTCAAAGCTGGTATCTGAGGTCGATGGTAAAGTGGAACGTTTGGCTATTGTTGTAACAGGAAAACCAAGTGCACCTGAAGGGAAATTGTTGTGTGTATCCAGGATTCCTGATACAACTGGGCGAAGTCAGGCAACAGCTACCATAGATGCTGTAAAGACATGGAAACTGGAAAAAACACTTGTGGCAATGATTTTTGACACAACTCCATCAAATTCAGGTTGGATAAATGGTTCTGCAAAGTTAATTGAAGAACACTTTAACAAAAAGTTACTTTGGTGCGCCTGCCGACACCATATTTTTGAAAGAGTTTTGTCATCTGTTTACTTCAAAGTTTTTGGAGAATGCAGATCTCCAAATTATGAGCCATTTAGACACTTTAAAAATGAGGTATGGCCTAAGCTTTCATTAACTTCAGATACTACTTTTAGAAAAATAAAGATCGAAGAACCAGTATTAAAGACCAAAAAAGCAGAAGTAATAATTTTTTTGTCTGGTTTACTTAACCGGAAATCTCGAAAAATATTAAGAGATGATTATCGAGAATGTTGTCAACTTGCTTTGCAATTACTCAATCCAAAACAAATAAATATACAGTGGCACAAACCTGGAGCCTTCCATCATGCTAGATGGATGTGTACAATCTTGTACACATCAAAGATGTTTGCTTTTGCTGACCTGGCAGAGTATGAAGAAAGTTTTATAGAGAAATTGTCAAGGTTTTGTAAATTTACTTTACTATTTTATGTGAAAATATGGCTTACGTGCACAAGCACAGTCGATGCTCCATTTAATGACCTGGAATTCTACAAAGAAATGCTTATTTATAAAAAAATTGACAATGATGTTGCTGTTGCTGCCCTGGAAACATTTAATCGGCATCTTTGGTATTTAACTGAAGAAATGTCCCCTCTTTCATTATTTTCTGATAAGGTATCTGATCGAGATAAAACTAAAATGGCTAAAATAATTCTGAAAAATATAAAAGAAAACTGTGAACATGATATAGGCTTTCCACAATTTCCTCTTCTGAAGCAGAGTACTTGTTTGACTGATTTAATTGGACCAAAATCAAGTAACATTCTAAATTTATTCGGATATTCAAATGAGGATGGCGGTTGGTTGGTAGAATCCCCAAAGTTTTGGAAAACTAACACAAATTTTAATCACATGTTTGAGCATATCAAATCACTGAAATCTGTAAACGATACAGCAGAACGAGCTGTAAAACTAATTCAAGACTATGCAACATCTATTACAAAAGATGATGAGCAGAAAGAATTTCTTTTACGTGCAGTAGAACACCACCGAAAAGTTCTTCCTCACATAAATAAACAAGCAATTCAAAAACTTAATTTTTGAAAATATGCTTTAAAAAATCTCTTTTTTATTATACCTTTAAAATATTGTTATTTTGTTGTTATAATTTAAAAAAAATGAGATTTTGAACTTCTTAGTACTTATTCCCATTGTGCTTTAATATTGTTAACTTATACCAATCATTTCTATCCTTCTTTGTTTAATAATTGAGTATTTATCAAATTTTTTGTTTTAATTAAAAATTATAATTTATAAAATTCCTTATTTAGGCAGAAAAAAATCATACGACAAAGGTAATATTAGAAAGGATGGGGGGGGGGGGAGGGTCATAAACCAGGTGAAAATTTATTTTTAATAAATTTTCATTTTTATTTATTACAAAACTATTTGAAATTATAATAACAGTTAATTATATTGGATATAAATAATAGATATATAAAAGGAGTATATTAAGGATTGTTTTAGGGCAAAAACACATTAAAGGGGTTATGAGGGGGGAGGGGTCAAATATGAATTTTTTTTTGAAAATAACTATTGATTATGTTTTATCAAACAAAATTACACAAGAAAATTATATAAAATACGAACATAGTTGATTATCAAAAATAATTTTAGTCCTTTGTGTCATTTTTTTAGAAAAAAAACACAAAAAAAAGAGCGGCGGGGGGGTCAAATATGAAAATTTTTTGATTTTTTTTTTTTTTTTTGCTTTTAGTAAATAAAAATACATATGAAACTGTTTGAAAATCTAGAAATAGTTAAAAACTAAAAAAATTCATGTCATTTTGGGACACCCTAATGTATATATATATATATATATATATATATATATATATATATATATATATATATATATATATATATATATATATATATATATATATATATATATATATATATATATATATATATATATATATATATATATATGAGTCGGTCCATTAATTATGCCAATAATATTTATGCAAATATTTACTTTACACTCCCTTTCTCCCTTCCCAACAACATGTCACAGTGCATAGGCTTTAAGTCCTTTTTTTATGTTTATTATCAAAAAACTCTTCCTTATTTCAAAAATGTAAAAAATAACTTTTTTCAGCAGGTGCCTAAGGAGAAATCATGTTAGACTAGTGCCTAATAATTACTGTTGTTCTAAATTGTTGTTCAAAATTTGTAAAATTCCTGAAAGAGATCATACACTAGGAGTGGGTAATAGGGGTCCAATAGGGTTAACTACAGCTACTTTATCGCCTTAAAAAAAATTTCTGGCCAATATGGTTAAATTATTATTTATATTTTGCATGTATTATATCATCATATCATATATTAGGAATTTATGTTAACCAATTGTTCAAAAAAGATTAATATTATACGTTTTACAAGCTACCCACATATTGAAAGCTACTTTAAAAGTGTTTGTAGTTGTAAGCAACAACTGCGTTTTTTAGCGCTTCAATTTAGTTTGGGCTGTGTTCTCTAGTTTTTCTTACTCGCCTAAACTGATTGAAATCTTGTGAATGGATTTGAAAGCTTGTTCGGTCCTGTAACCTAAGCGTACAAAATATAAAATGCATCAAATAAGTTTAGTCTGTTTAATGAATAATCGTCATAGTTTATGCAAGTTTAAACTTTCATAAACTGCTGCATTATTGTAATAATATTATTTTAATCTTTTGTTAAACTTAAGATTTATTTATCATACCGAAGACTCCACCTTTCGTGTCGATGAATTCGAATATATGTTGCTCAACTAAGTGTACTTTCAAAGGAATTATAGCCCCTATATTTCAATAGGTCGTAGACAACTACTCTATATCTTTGACATAAGTAGAACTTAATGAATTTCCAAAACAGCTATGGCCATGGACTACTTTTTCAAAATCTCTAAGTGCCTTAATGTATTTAGATACGGAATTTCTAAGACTCGACTCCTGAAAAAACAGCTCAAAGCTGTCTATGTTTTTAAGCAACTTATTGCAAGCATTGCCTTTTAAAAGATACTGTCCATGATAGATACTTTTCAGATATTTATCGTAGACAAATATCGGTTGACAAACTGTAACCCACACTCTTTGTTTTTTAACAAAGTTTTTTCAATCTTTTATAATATTTTGTCAATAACATCTAAAAGTATATGTAGGCTGGTAATAGTTACAAGGTCTATTATTTTTTTATTTTTGTCTTCTGTTAATAAAGAGGGTTGAACAGCATTTGTGAACATTTTTGCATTTTTTAATTTTGCATTATCAGTTACCTATCTTGAACAAAATAATTACTAAGCACTTGTTTAAAATACATGATTTCTCCCCAGGCCCCCGTTTTTTACATTTTTGAAATAAGGAAGAGTCTTCTGATAATAAACATAAAAACTTTCTGGGGATGTGCTGCAAAGTTTCAAAGCATGTTCAGGATGCTTACACCGTGCTGTCAATTTTACAGAAACCGCCCCTATAAAATTACGTCAGCATTCAATAACCTCCCTTCTCCCCCTAAATTAATCAATTGCAATGATTCTGTTAAATATTTATAATAATTTATGTGCAATGCATAATTTTAATCCGTAAATGTGCTAGTCTTTCTCACTTTAACTTTAGGCCCAATCTAATTTCAAAGTGAAAGCCAATCATTTCTAAGAGACTCTAGTTTAACAAAAAATGCATTTAACAAATTGCATAAACCAGGGATCGGCATCCGTTTGATTCGGAGGAGCCAAAAGTTTCAAATCACAAAACTTTTCAGTTTTTAAAGACCTTCAAACACTTTTTTTTTAAATATTATATTATTATTTGTGCATGGAGCTAAAAAGCCGCAATTTGACATTGAAAGAACCACATGCGGCTTGCGAGGCGCAGGTTGCTAACCCCTGGTTTAAACAATTTTTTATTTTTTATTTTAGACGCCTCCTTCCTGAAATAATAAAAAAAAAACTTTCGCAGAGGTGGCTTTTTATTTTACAGGTGCGTGCGTGCGTGTGTGTGTGTGTGTGTGTTTATGTGTGTATGTGTTAGTGTGTGTTTGTGTGAATGGGCGACGCTTGTTCCACCCCCACCACCCTCTCACCCCCCGAAGATGGTGATTTTCAAGTTAGTCGGTTTTTTTACGAATTTGTTTGGCTAGTCGGGTAATTAACTCAATTCAGTCGTGTAAATTTTCTTTTGAAAGACCTTTTTTTTTATAAGAGGCGAGTCTGTACTTTTTGAGGATTCCCACACTCTCATTTTATTCGTAGAATCGCGTCTGGAGGTATAATTGAACCACGGATTTCTAGTTTCTGAGGCAACCGCGCTAACCACTGCGCTATGGTTGCTCGATTTAAATAATATACTATAGATTATGTACTTGTATAAAACTCTTTTGTTTGCATAGCTGACTAACCAACAACAGCTTTAAAAAAATAAATTGCGGATAAACATCTCGTATGTGCTTATTAATAGATCTGAATGTGTGCGTTCTTTTTAAGGGCGGATTCTGACCATGAATTAAAGGCGAAAGGGGATTCTGACCATGAAGTAAAGGCGAAAACTTTTTTAACAAAAAATGTTTTTTATTAAGAGAGTATAGAGCTGTAGATTCTACCATTTTGGTATAACATATTACGATAATAAATATATAAATCAACAAATGATTGTTTTTCCCAATATCAGGGCTCATCAACATGTATAGGAACATATTTCATTCCAGACATAGACAATCGGAAAATGAAAAATTAATAACAGAAAAGAGAAAGACACAAATACAAATAGATTTATATACATAGTCAAAAACTTGTAATTTTTATATTACAGGATTAAAAAAAAAGTTAAACCAAGTTAAACCTTAACAAAAAAGAAGATTTCATTTTTAATCAAATGAAAAGAAAGGTAAAAACTGGTTTAAATGGCACAAAAACTATTATTAAGTTGATGGAAAGAAAATTTATTAAAAATAATATTTATTGGTTTTATTTTGTTGCTAAATTAGAAAATGATAGAAAGAAATTGTCAATGTCAGAAAGCGAAGGTTACTGTTTGCCTGAACAATGACCACTAATAATATAGCTAATCCCAAACAAAAGTATGGGTTTACATATAAACCGTCCTGTTAAAGATACCATTGATGTCTTGGCTCAAGGGGTTTCCATGTATATTTGTTAGCTGTTATAGGAAAAGCTGTAATAATGGAAAAGAGTTTTTCAATATAAAGTAGTTGATGTGTGTTAGAACAACCCAGTCAAGACGCGATATCAATGTGATATCAGGATGATATCAAAACCTTCTCAAGTTATGATATCATTTAATGATATCATTATGACATCATCGTAGTAATATCATTATGACATCATAGTAATATCATAACTTTGAGAAATAAACTTAATTTATAGCAGAATTTTATATAATAGTTACAAAGCACAGTAAAAATTAAGTTTTTTTCTTTTAATGCCCAAATAATAAGTTTTGATTTATAAACTCATATTATGATATCATTATGATATCAAGAATTTGTCATGCAATGATGAGAGATACAAATTGCTTAACATTCATACTACTTTTCCGGAAAACGTCTTCAAGAATTGGTTATTACTTTCAAGATGGCTGAAAGATATGCGAATACGAGCGAGATCAGATCCCTGTTTTGATTGGACGAAAAATTTAACTTGCATTAAGTCCGATAAAATGTTTATTGTTAACCGGATTTTAGGAGTTGTATATGAAATATTAGTAAAACGAGCGGCTATTTCCTGAGATCAGGTCCCTGTTTTGATTGGGCGAAAAATTTAACTTGCATTAGGTCCGATAAAATGTTTATCGTTAGCCGGATTTTAGGAGTTGTATATGAAATATTAGTAAAGCGCATATGATATATTGGAGATATATATTTTAGATTGAGAACTGTTTGAAACTAGTTTTTTGTCCAATCAAAACAGGGATCTCATCTCAGATCTCATATAACCGATGATATATTAGGAATGACTATTAGATAAATAATAAAATTTGTTGAAGGATAAAAATATTTCTTAATATATCATTGCATATAACTAATTAATTATACGAGCTTGTTGCGCATTCTTAATTTTATATATTATATAAGATTAAGAATGCGCAATAAGCTCGTTACGAGCTTATTGCGCATTCTTAATCTTATTTAATATATAAAATTAAGAATGCGCAACAATAATAATTATATAATGTATGATTGAACTAAAAAACTCGATTTAATTTGTTTTTAAGATTAATACAAATATAATACTATAGTTTTTATTATTAATTTAATAAAATTAATGGAACAATGATACAACATCAGTTTTTGCTACGTCTGCTAACATTTGTCCAATAACATCTGTATTTATAATGATGTATAACTACATCTGTCCAACAACATCTATCAATACACTGAGGTATAATAACATCTGTCCAACAACATCTGGAATTTCGTTTAGATCAAATAACATCTGTATAAAAAGTATGATTACTTCAGATGTAGTTACATCTTTTCAATAATGTTGATAAAACTACATCTGTATAACTACATCTGTGAACTCTATAGATTTAGTTACATCTTTTCAGTTCTGTCATTGAAAAGATGTAACTAAAAAAATATAGATGATCTTGGATAAAAGTGTACAGATGATCTTGGACTAATCTACAGGTGTAGTTGGACAGATGTATTAATCTTTTGCCAAATTAGTTCAGTTTTAAATTTATTTGTTTATTTTAACACTTGGAAGAGATTACTTTTGATGTGATGTAATGAAATAAAATTATTAGTATTTAGATATAATGTAAATAAATATTTAAAATCAAAATAAATATTTAGTGTTTACATATAACAATAAAGTTTATTTGAATACATTTATTTAACAAGAACTACAGCTTTAGTCAACAAAAATTTTCTGTGCTGGTATAGATTTTGTATATTAATAAACAGAATTATTTACCCACTGTAGCGTATACATTGCCTATGTCATAGGCAGATTAAAAGTTTATTAAAAATCTATGGCCAATATAAAAATTATCTCTTTCTCTCTCTCACTCTCTCTCTCTCTCTCTCTATATATATATATATATATATATTATATATATATATATATATTATATATATATATATATATATATTATATATATATATATATATATATATATATATATATATATATATATATATATATATATATATATATATATTTATTTATTTTACCATAATGATATTTTATGAATGTTTATACTAAAAAGGGTAATTGAGAAATAGTGCAAAGTTTATATTTAATTAGCAAAAAACCCTAATGTTTTTGTCTTCAGTTTGCTTCATTAATTTACATTAAATTATAAAATTACATTAATCTTAAAATTAAAGCATGCAAAAAGTGACAAACATTTATTTTTTTAAAAAAGAAAATCAGTATCTAAAACACACGCTGAGTAAAAAGTAAAAGTTGTGAAATAAAGATTCATAAAAAAAATAATAAAATTTTATAGAAGCGCTTTATAATTGTTTGTGGAATTGATTTGGGTTATGAAATAATATCTTTATCAACAATGCCAAAGATATTATTTAATAAATGGCAACATTGCTCATATCTTTTATTTTCATTCTTATCTTATGTTGTCAGTTGGAACAGAACATTGCTTAGAATGGTTGTGTGAAGTGTTTTTTTCTAAAAATTTATTGCAATACCTTGTAAAGATTATTTTGTGACAATATTTTATTAATTAAAGGTATGTATATTTAAATACTCCCATTTTTTAAACAATAATATATAACAAAAATTTTTTGTGGATAAATTCACAATTTTATTAAATATTCTTTTTTTAGCAATGGTGAGGACATGTAATATTTTCCCCTGAAAATAGATTTAATTTATGGATTATTAAAAAATACAAGAATGTCACAATATAAGATAGCTGAGATATTCAACATTTCTCAATGCATAGTGAAGAGAGTGAAGGAAACAAGTAATGTTCAATGAAAATCTTTGTTTGTAATGTTTAACTTGAGTTTGGTATCTTTTTAAACCTTATTCATGTGTGTTTTAGATTTGTTTTTTAGATGAGAGAATTTTTCAAGTCATGAGTCAACGTTAAAGCATCCTACATGTCATGGTGTGATTTGTAATTAATTTTCAAGGTACTGGGAGGCTGCATATAGTAAATGGGACAATAAGACAAGATCAAGAGATAATTAGTGATGGACTAATAGCACAATGGTTCCCAAAAATAAAAAAATACATTTTTATGTATGATGGGACATCATGTCACAAGGTGAACCCATTACAAAGTTTTTAAAAGAAAAAAAGATTGATGTCTTTGATTATCTCCGAAATTATCTGGATTTAAATCTGATTGAGAATGTATGTAAACTGCTCAAGCAGGAAAATTTAAATGAAAAAGTTAGGTTTAGTGATGTGCTTTAACAGAATTTATAATTGTTTTAACTAATTTTTCAAATGGAAAATTGCATTGTTTTTAAAGTTGGAAACTAATATGTTAAAATTGTTTTTCTTTTTAGTGATTTTGAGCTTAGCTACTTACACTGTACTTTTAGAAATGATTTTATTAGTTAAACATTTGTCAGATGTTTATCTTTTAAGTCATTAACTAAGTGGTTAGACATAAAAACCTTCAAATTAAAAGTCAACTTGACAAAATCAGTTAAAGGTAATTTTAATTTTAAAATACTTAAGTTATAAAGTCTTTAACATTAAAAGTTATTCCAAATAAGGAAAAATAATAAAATAACTTTTGTATCAAAATGTTCTTTGTACATTGTTATAATTCAAATTGTTTTATGTTGATAGTCAAGTCAAATTTTAAAATGGAGGATAATTAGCATACTTTTGATTTATTTAATTTTTTATGACTAAAATCAAAATACTGTTAAATATTCATATATATTGTTTTAAGACAATGCTATGATAATTAGTTAATAATTAAAAAAATAGTATGTGAAAAACTACCAAAAGTCATTTTACAATGAGCTTCATTTCTTTTTTTTTTCAATTTATATTTTAATAAAGCATATGTTGATAAAAAAATAACTAAATTTGGTAATACTAATTTGTTCCAGAGATAAGGGCCATGCTAAGCAACAAATCTAGTCTCTTTTTTGACGGACATTAAGGTTGTTATTAATACGAAGATTATATTTGTTTTTTAAGTTTCAAACTTTAAAGATTTATAAATAAGCTAAAAAAATTCTTTTACAATTAGAAATTAGGAATAAAATAGATTATTGGTAAAATTTTGTGCCATAAATTAATTTAACATATTTTTGAATTATTAGGCATTCATACAACAGACCAAAAAATTTTAATTGGTGCTGAGAAACGCAGAGAAAAATAATTAATTTTCTGTCTCTTAGGAAATAGTGAAATTTAAGTTTTCTTATTTCCGGAAAATTTATATTTTTACCCTGCATTGAGTGTTTTGACTCATGACCTTATTGTCAGGTCAAAAATGACCTTAACTTTCATTTGAATAAAAATAATCGATCAAACTTTTTGGTTTTAACAAACAACGATTTATTGTTACAAAAATTGTTACAAAGATAATAAAAAGTTAATATTAATTATAAGTGAATGTGTTCATCCAATTTATATCAACTCCAAATAAAAATAAAACTTACTCAAATAGCCTATTCTGAAAAAATACTCAAATGCCTATTCTGAAAAAATATTTCAGGTAGTATTTGTGATTTCTTTTTTTTTAATCTAAATTGTCATAACCAATAGAACTCTTAGGTTTTTAATGCATATTGGAATGGGAATGATAGGAGGTGGTGGGAGTTATTGTTCAAACTTAAAAAAGGTAAGAGGGCGATTTTATTTAAAAAGTTGATGAAAATTTTTCTTCAAATTGAGGAGCAAGGTTTGTAATAATGGCAGTGGGACTTTGTCTTTGACTTTGTCAGATGTAATTAAGCAGTGGTTTCTATTTAAAAAATGGTCTTAAGTTTTAATAAACTAATAAAGAGGTAGATAAATTTCTCTTATGTACTAACATAATATCCCTGAAGAAAATGACTGAACTTTTATTTATAATTTTATTAATTATAATAAAAATAAATTTTAATTATAATAAAAATAAAATAAATTACCTGACTTTAAAAGTTACTTTACTAGTTCAAAAATAACATAAGATTCATCCTTTACTACAGAAGTTATCAAATAAAATAAAGTT
The DNA here is from genome assembly GCF_022113875.1 of Hydra vulgaris. Taxonomy (NCBI): domain Eukaryota; kingdom Metazoa; phylum Cnidaria; class Hydrozoa; order Anthoathecata; family Hydridae; genus Hydra; species Hydra vulgaris. The sequence continues at coordinate 54,484,001 of NC_061156.1, read as the reverse complement.
TTCAATCTTATTACTGATTAATCAGATATTGACAGATTATTAAGATTTGAAAGTACCTCATCACGTGAGTTCAAAAGTGTAAAGAAAAGAAGCATGCTTTTTAAACAGGATTTCTTTTCAACTTTAAGTAATTTCAAGATTTTGAACTTTATAAATAAATTTAATTTGCCAGATTATAATCAAAATCTTGTAATTCAAGGTTTCAGCAGAAAAATAAAATTAAAATCCCTGGACTTTTTGGGATTCTTTTCCTATTTTCAAGGATATAAAATTTTGTTATAAAATTCAAAGACTTTGCCAGGATATTTCTCAAAAAATGAAAAATTTTTAAAGCCTATCACAACTTTACCTTAAAATTTGTGGATAATAAATTTCTAAAAAGTCAAAATATTTTTACAATTGAAAGCAAACATTTAAAAAGATTTTAAATAATTTCACTTGAAACTCCATACTAAAACTAATAAATATACATTTAAGGCTTTTAGTTTTCTACAAAACCTAAAACATAAGACTTACTTTTTTAAATATTAAAGTTGCAACATTTGGCTTTATTAATAAAAATAAAATATCATCAAAGAAAAATATCAAATCTAAATTACTGTCTAGTTTTTGTAAAGCATTTTTTCAATCAAATCTAACTAATCAATTACTCTCTGTTTTGCTTTACATAACTTTTTTTTTGTTTGACTTTTTTAAAAGCATTAAGTCACTTTTATTTTCTGCAACAATAGCAAACTTACCAGACTTATTAGATTTCAACTCATTGCAAACCATCTTTGACTTTTTTAGTCATAATTTTTGTATCATTTTTATGGTTTAGCATTTTTGTAGGTGGAATCGTAAACGTAAACGCACCAACATTTGATCATTTTGGCTTCATACGCATTGACACCATAATTTGGCTTTCTAAATTCTTCTACACACTTTCTAAATTCTTCTTTTGGACAACTTTAAAGTGCATTTGGATGTACCTAGTGCAATCATATTCTTATTTTTTTCGTTTATTTATTAGTTAATTAATAATTAGACATATTTGTTCATCAAGAATATTATGATATTATTGTTTGTATTTATTTATTTTTGTTTTTTCTAAAATCTAAATTAAGTTCAAAGTTCTTTAACAGCGGTTCTTGATGACAAGACCTGTATGGTCTTCTTTGTGTAGCTGCGTTCTTTATCTTTATTTTTTATTTTTTAACGATTTCTTTGCATGTAATTTTTCTTATTGATATATTTGTAAATATTGTATTAAATATTGTAATAAATAAAAAATAAGAAAAAAGAATCCATTCCAATTATTTAACAGTGTACTATACTTTATAAATTTTGAAAAAAATTTTTTAAACTGTGTTTACTTTTTTCAAAATGAAACAATGCTTCATTTTTTTATTTTTTGAAAATTTAAAATTTTGACTGCGAATGTTATTTAAAAAAATTTTGAAGCAAAACTTTTGAAATTTTGAAAAATATTGTTATTTCAAAAAATAACAATATTTTTTCTTGATATATTTTGAAAAATTTAAGATTTTTCCAGAATTTTTCAGAAAAAAATTAGGCCTTTATACAGAGCTCAAAGAAAACAATTTATTTTAGTGCAGCTTGTGACTAAAATTTAATTACAGTTGTTTTGAATTTTAAGAGAAATATTTTTGTTTTGAGATTTAAGAGAATTTTTTTAAGGCCAACAATTGCTTATTCTTAATTACACAGACTGTTTTTATTTTTATCAGTTAGTTTATAATTCTTATTTTTAATGTTGGTTTACATTGATTTTTTTTTTCCCTGACATTAGGCTGGGTGAATAAAAATGAGCAATTGCTTTTACTCAGTAATTAGTCAGCTTTACTTGAATAAAACTTAAGCAGTTTTGCTAAAAATTTTATTTGCGTAAAGTTAAGCAATTTACTCAGTCATTGCTTAGCTTTACGTGAAGAAAAACTTAAGCAAAATCGCTACAGTTTTTCTTCACGTAAAGCTGACCAATTACTGAGTAAAAGCAATTACTTAATTTTATTCACCCGGCCTATTATAATAAATAAAAAGGAGGGTCTTAATAAGCTCAGTGGGTGGGGTAAATTAATAAAAATTCCTTTTCTGTGTATTTAAGCACCTATTTATTTGATAGCCCAAAATTGTTAAAATAAGATCAAAGTTGTTAAAATAAGATCAAAATTGTTAAAATAAGATCAAAAAAAAATAATAATAAAAAAAAGTTGATAATTTACATTTGCATAATTAAACATAATAATCAGTTCTTAAGTCACTAATAAACAAAATTATTACCTTACCTTGAAGTTAAATTCAATCTATCTTTCCTCAACTGTTAGCTAATGATCAATAAAGTAAATTTCAATTCATGAAAATTACAAAATTAAAACCATGTCTCAACAGTATCCAAACTAAAATTAAATTAAATTGGGAAAAATAGAGATAAAAATAATAAAAAATATATAGTAAGAAAATTAAAATTTTAATTAAGGTATGATAAACACAAGTAGAGAAGAAATATATTATTATTAAAAAAAATTGAGAAAGAAAATAAACTTTAAATTATTAGTAGGTCAAGGTTTGCTATTAAAGCAATTAAAAAGAAGAAGCACTACAGTGTTACAAAAAGAAAACTCTTAACAAGTTTAAAATGGAGTTTTGTAGTGGTACAATAACCGAGAATTAACTGTATATAGCAAAAATTTGTTGCTAGATACAGTTATATACAGTAGAGAAAGTCTTTGTTCAAAAATTCATTAAATCAAATTTGCTATATACTTACATAGACTTTAAATTAAACCATCCAACTACTCGAGCTTTTCAAATATTGAATAAAAAAAATGAGCTTATTCAAATCAAAAGTAATATTTAAATAAATTATCAAAAGTAAACAATTATGCATTAAAAATTTCACCTAAATTTAAAATTAACACAAATTATTTTATTTATTATCCTGGTCATATTTAAAAAATCCTGAAAATTTTTTCCTAATAATATCTGCAAAAAAATTTTAAAGACATTTCCGTTAAAATCCGGGAGTAAAAATTCTTTTTGTGTATTTAAGAATATCTCACGAGCTGGAAAACAAAATATTTGGCAAGCATTCCTAAAAAAAAAGAAAAGTATTTTAATACTAAATTAAATAGAGTTTATAAATTAAATTAAACTAGATTTTTAGGTGAAATAGTAAAAATAATTAAAGTGAATTCTAAGTGCTGAGTGTTTACATAATATGAATAATCCTTAAAAAACAAGTTTCGCATTTAAACGTTCCAAAAAAAAAGTATTAACTAAAACATTAGCAAAAAACTTTTTATAAATATTAAACCCTATTTCTTGTTATCGACGGTAAGTTCCAGATTTTTATTTTTATTTTTAAATAAATACTGGTGTGATAAATGCTTTTGTACTTAATAAATGACCGCAAACAAAAAAGCTCTTTCAAATAACTTCCACTTGAGTTAAAAACATTATGTTTGGTTTTTCCCTTTAGCAAATAATTTTTACGTAGATCAATGCTTTTATATATAACCATTTATAAAACGTATAATAGCTTTTATTGTTATTTTTATTAGAATAAAAATAACAATAATCTTTAAAAGTATAACTTAAATTTGATTTATTTAAATATATATATATATATATATATATATATATATATATATATATATATATATATATATATATATATATATATATATATATATATATATATATATATATATATATATATATATATATATATATATATATATATATATATATATATATATATATATATATATATTAGTCAAGGCCAATTTTAGGAAAAAAAGGGTGGTGGTACCCCCTCATTCTGGCAAACTTTGGCGGAAATTTGACAGTTTTTTTTCGCAAAAATAACAATATTTGTCATGAATAACGTAAAAATAAAGAAAAGTCCTCAAATTTAAATTGGGCGCGCGTCCAAACCGTCACCCAAATACAGTTGACACTGTTGAAAACAGTCTAGAATAGCCTCTGTTAGTGTTTTAGACATAAGATATATAAAATTAAAAACTACGATAAGTTTTTTTGATAAAATCTTCAAATCAAAATAAAAAATTTTATTTTTTATTCGGATTTAGTAAGAAAATAGATCAAATAAACTTGATTTCAAGGTAAATGAAAACAAAATATTTAATGGAATAAAAATAAAACAAAGTAGAAAAGCAGTACTCTTTGTTTAATTACAATTTTTGTTTTTTTATTGATTTTTATTCTTATGGTCATGTAATTTCACTGCTCTATCACATTTAATATCAGGAATAATCTTTTTCCGGATATTTCGTGAATTCTGAATATTTCTATAAATTATTTTTTTTTCTTCTGGATATTCAAATAGTTTTCTGAAAATACAAGTTGAAAATATTTTTTTTGTCATCAATTAATTAAAACAGTAAAAGTATCGTCCATCGATTACTTTGTGCTATATTTTACTTTTTTTACAAAAAATAATAAGTTTATATTAAACTATTAACCGGAAGCATATTGGCAAAACGCTTTTATGTTATTATCACAATGAATAGATTAATTTGGTAATTTTAATTAAAAAAAACTTATTTTATAACTTAAATTGTTCAGCTTTACGCATATAAATTTTTTTATAGCTGTTTTGCTAAAAATTTATTCACGTAAAGCTGAGCAATTGCTCTAATTATTTGTACAAATAATTAAAAAAAGTACAATAGAGAATAAAATAATTGATGAATGATACTTTTATTGTTTTAATTAATTGATGACAAAAAAAAAAACATTTTTAACTTATGTTTCCAGAAAACTATTTGGATACCTGCAAAAAAATAACAATTGATAGAAATATCCTGAATTCCAAATACATCCCGAAAAAAAAAAATTCCTGATATTTAAAGTGACAGAGCAGTGAGCATATACATATACTTTAAAAAAATTTATGTATCAAAATTAAGGACTAAAATATAGAGCGCTCAAACACCTAAAAATACTCAAGATTTCAAAGTTATGATTATTTCTCCTTGTTGCTAATCATACTGAAAACACTCACAGGGGTTAATTAAATTAATTGTTCAACCCATTTAAAAGCCATTTTGTTTTTAATGTTTATCTCACTTGTATATATTGTTTTAATGTTTATCTCACTTGTATATAAAGTTTACTTAGTTTTAAAATTTTATTACAAAGTAATAAAACTTTAAAACTAAGTAAACTTTATACTTTTAGCTATAATTTTTGTTTATTTATAGTGTTTATTCATTATCTAATTTTTTAAAAGTTTCATAGAATAAGTTCATCAATGCACACATAAATTGACTGATATAAATGTAGTTGCAGAGAGTACATACAAAACTGAGGGTTTAGGTTTTGGCATGTATTCTTTGAATAAAAAGAAATGTATTTTAACATTTATTTATAAAGTTTACGTTAGATTTTTAGGTGAAACAGTCAAAATAAATAATAACTTATGTTTAAATAGGTGCATACAAATAATACGAAATTAATTACACAGGCATACAAATTAGTTTACAAATAGTTATAATTAAATTAAATAATTACAAATAATGTCTTCCTAACTAAACATAGAATTGTATAATTTATCCCTTCTTAAACTAAATCAAGACATAAATGTTTTCTTTAACTAAACAATTCTTAGCAAGAAAACACCTAGAATGATAGATGAACATTTTAAACAACAGCCTTTATTGTGCATTAATAGAAAAATATTTTAAACCCGCCAGTTTATTGGAACAATAATATTTAAGCTGATGGATTTAATTGTTTTGTTTAACGATAATTTAAAACTTCCTTCTCATGTATGTTATCTTATTTAACAAAGAATGTATTTACTTTAGCAACGCATAAAAGTACTTTAATCAGGCTTGGTCGGGAAGCGGGAGCGATCGCTCTCAATTGCTGACCACATAAATAATATTTAGTTGCAAAAAGCTGGCAAGATTTTTTAGTCGCTTTGAGAACATTTTAAAAAGCAAAAAAAAAAATGCGACTAAAATTAATTGGACGGATGAGAGACAATATCAAATTAAAAAAAAAAAAAAAAAAAAAAAAAAAAAGGCAAATAAAATATCTTTAAACGCGAAAAAAACTTAAAGCTAAATAAATTACATTTAGAACAAATATTTTCGAAACATCGCTCTTTTATAATTTTTTTTTATAAAATTAAGCGATGTTTTTTATATAAAGTAACAACTTACGATTGTTTAAAAGGGAAACAAATATTCTTTATTTAACAAAGTTAGCAAGTTTTAGTTTAGTTTAAGCTAAATTATTTTATAAACAAAAAAGTTAATTTTTTTAATACCTATTTTATGTTTCGCGTAGTTTGAAAAGTTAAACATATTTGAAGCGATTCTTCTTAGTAAGATAAACAAATGAAGTAATTAAATCATTAAATTACTATAGAAATTAAATTATCAAGATAGAAATCAACTAAAAAGGTTAAAAATACTTTATGACAAGGTAGCGAAACTGCTTCACAATATCGCTGATGATGTTTAGTGAGTGAGCTTTTTAATTTTAATTATTATTTAAAGCAGAAAAAAGTATAATGAGTTTTAAGAATGACAATTTCTAGAAACTTTTCTTTATATCTAATTATTTGCTATATATATTTGTGTTCCGTCATGACCTCAGGCGCGGTGCTTGTTCATCCGCGAGTTACTTTGTATGCGTTGTTTGTGTTTAGTAACCAGAAACTTCTTATATGTTTGTTACGTAATTAGTTTTATTAACTTTAACTATTATAACTTCTTTGAAAACGCAATTATTTTTGTAAGTCTTTGTTTAAATCATAAAAATTGCTTTAAAAGATACATTAAGATAAAAAACAAATACATTTACATAAAGAATACAATCTCTTTTAAAATAAAAAATAAAAATATACTAAGAAAATCTATAATTTATAATAAACTTTTCAAATTTTAACAATTTAATTAATATATATTAAAAACATTTATTTTCGTAAACAAATAATATATATTCTTAAAACAATGCTAGAAATCTCAAAACATAACAAACCGTGTATAATACAATTTCTAAAACATTTTAACAGAATACTCTAAAATTTTATTTCGCGTTTTAATCAGCGTATGTATTTGGCAGGTTTTTAGTGTTATATATTTCTAATAATAATTTCTATATATATATATATATATATATATATATATATATATATATATATATATATATATATATATATATATATATATATATATATATATATATATATATATATATATATATATATATAATAATAATTTCTATAAATAATAATTTCTAAAACATTTTAACAGAATACTCTAAAATTTTATTTCGCGTTTTAATCAGCGTATATATTTGGCAGGTTTTTAGTGTTTGCAAATATTCTTTTTATTCTTTCGCACAAAGATGTTTTGAGAACATTCAAGTTTTTTATGTTTCCATGTATGTCCATAATACAAAAATATTTTGTTTCGTACATAAACTTAAATGTTCTCAAAACGACCAAACTACCTGGCCAGTTTTTCGCAACTAAATATAATTACTGTGGTCAGTATTCGAGAGCGATCGCTCCCGCTTCCCGACCAAGCCTGTTTAATGTGTCTAAAAAGAACTTTCAATATACTGCACTTTTTTACTTTTACTCAAATAATTTTGGTCTAACAGTACTTTTTCATTGCAAAGATATTATATATTTAAGCTGCTTTTCAAAACAATTATAAACTCTTAAATGTTCACTATTAAAATAAAATAATAATCTATTTCGATAATAATACAAGTAACCTAAAGTAGTTTAAAAACAAACTAGACATTATGTATAAGAAGTTTGTAAAAGTAAAAAATAATTATTTAATAAATCATTTAATATAAGGTTTACCAATTGGATTTGTGTAGGCATGAATGCATGCCAACCTGTCATACAAATACATTGTATGTAGACAAATATGTATATATGTCCACAAATATATTATGTATGTATGCACACCGTAGACCATGAAACTCGATGGGCTCGTTTAATATTGACTTCAAAGTCAAGACATTAGTTCAACAATTTGTTGACCTTATTTTCACTTTCACCCCAGCTTTCATTCACACTTTGCTTAAGACCGTCTATTCTTAAATCATTCCTGCGGGATCTGTCTTCCATTTCCCATAGCTTTTTTTTTTATTCTATGCATTTGACTTTTGTATTTAATTCAGTACTAATCTTTTTAGTTTTTTGTTTCACAACTTCAAATTTTTTTGATGTTATTTCGTTGTTTACATTAATAAATTTTTTTAATTCGTTACATTCGGTTCTAGTAAAATGACTTTGTGCAGAGAATTACCATATTGGTTTGCGATTGTATTAATTTTTACCATGTTGTTGGTGTTTTCTCGTTCGACCCTATCCGGCCTTTCCGAAAACATTTTTAAATTTGCAGCCGTTAATATATCAAAGTTTTTTTCCTGTTCTTTAAGGAGTCTTCTAGTTTCTTCACTATATTTTTTTTGTAACTCGATGAGGTTTCTAATATCATTTAATGAATAATCCGTTTTTGTATATATATGAATAAGTATTTTTTTTTATAAAGTAACTTTAAAATTATGCTCAAGTTATAAAAAAAACACAAAACTTTTAAAATTTAAAAAGTTTAAAATTTTAAAAGTTTTGTTAACGAAGTTTTTTGTTTCTGATACAGCACATTGTACTATTAATTCTCTGGGTTGAGAAACGGTTCATTTATCAAAACTGACAAATCAAATCAAACATTAGTTTTAAAACTATTAAATAATCAATCAACAAAACCTTCAAGAAAGGTAAATAAGGCGCTTAAAAATAAAGTTTTTTAGCTTTTATGGCCGCCCAAATATTGATGACATTGTCACAGCTAACCTTTTTAGACAAAATCTTCTTTATTTAAAATAATTAAATATCAGTAACGAGATCCTAACCCATGGTCAAACTGACACTAATGTATGAAAAAATGATCTTGCCCAATCATCACCAGGCAAATTTTCTTTAAAACACGGACAGTCTTTTCCATATTTGTTAAGAAAACTTTATACAATTGATTTGAGGTCTATTTTATCAAATAAATTTCCACAATCACTAAAAATTGAAATGTATTGTGCAACTGACATCTCCTCGTCTGGTAGCAAAAAACTCTTTTGACCAAACACACTACTTTTGCGTAAACAACAAATATGACACCTTAAATTTCTGTGTGGTACGTTTAGCAGCTACCATTTCCACAAATCTGTTATAAAAAGAGCTAAAACTCAGTTATTTGTATATTTAAATATTAATTTTAATATCAAAAATATTATAAGAATAAAAACCATTATATTCAAAAGGTGCTCATTTACCCCACATAAAAGTGCTCAATTACCCCACCTTACTTTAAACACCTATATTTTATGAACAATACATTTATAAGACCTGACAACTAGTACGAGTTTACTTTAATATATGTAATATATTATACAAATGTTTATATGTATATATGTAATATATATGTAATATATTATATAAATGTATATATGTATATATGTAATATATATGTAATATATTATACAAATATATTATACTTTAATATATGTAATATATTATACAAATGGCTTGTGATCTTGGCAGATTTAACAATTGGCTTGAGAGCTTGGCAGAACTGCAAGCATCATAATGGGCTATCATTAATTCAATTATTACTCTTGGATATGATGCAATAACCCAAGAAGGTGTACATATTAATAACATTCACTTAATATCAAAGAATAAATGCCGAGCTATTGCTTTGGATCAATTAGGTGATGATTATGAAAATTATATCATGGTTGACACTGGTCAAGGTAATCATGGTAATGTCATGGAATTTAATTTGGTCATGGAAAAAGTCATAGAACTCTTAAATTTTCATTGAAAGTCATAGAAACTGCATGGAATTTTTTAAAATGATCTTTATTTTTTTCTAATTGTGATATTTTTAGGATACAAAGAAAAGTATTGATATATATCTAGTCAGAGTCCTTTTTGAAAAAGATATTTTTCCAGTGTAAGTTATAAGAGAAGTAAAAAGAAAAAAGTTATTTTTAGATAGATATCAGAACTTTCTACCAACTAGTTTTTGGTTTGCATGTTTTAAATGACTAAGTTGCAAATACTTAGTGCATGTTTTAAATGACCAAGTTGCAAATACTTAGCGCATGTTTTAAATGACCAAGTTGCAAATACTTAGTGCATGGTACTGAATATTTTACTCTTTTGAATTATGATAAAAATTTTATAAAAACATATGGAAATAACATGAAAATGTCATAGAAAAATCATGGAATTTTATTTTTAAAATTTGAGTGGCCACCCAGTAAAATTTCTGGTTATAATAAAATTGTAAAATATGTTTTTAATAAAGTTTATCATTATTTTATAACCAAAATAAGCAATAAAATTTTGTTAATTAAAATTAAAAACGTTTGGAAGTACTGAGTGTTTAATTTTCTTTTTTTTAATTTCTTTATTTCTTTTATTTCCCTGCATATATGTAAAGCAGTTGATCATCTAACTTTTATTCAGATTTTCACTTAGCTTCATTTCATGATAGTTGTTGATGGATCATCGCAAATATATCAAACACAATGTTAGACAAAGTTGCTGTTAACTATCTTGCGATAAGCAAACTATGTAACACTTAGGGGGAAAGTCTAAATGAGCTAAACTATTATTTACACGCTCTTAATACAATTGCTACATCATGGCGGGCTAAGATTGTATGGCACTTAAAATAGTTTTGGTTATGAAAAAGTTGAGGTTTAAACATGGCAAAGGTGATCCAAAAAATTTTTTTTAGTGTTTAAATGATCAATAACTACCACTAGGTATCATTCTAAGGTATTGAGGAAATTGTCTTCATATTTATTTTCGTACTTGCTTTATTTTTATAAAACATCATGAGTTTGAGCATTTTTTAACCATTGGAACAGTAAAATGCAAAACTCTACAAACAGTTCGTAGAGCAGCATTTTGTAACAAAAGAGCTCTAATACAAAGGTGTGCTTGAATTATTTAGAAACCACCTCCTCAACAGTCAGATAAAACTTTGTCATCCAGTTTCCAGCCTGGATGACAAAGTTTTATGTGACTGTTGAAGAGGCAAATTTTGATCATTTCAGTGGAATCAAGGTATTAAAAAATGTTTTACTAGAAATTGCAGATTCTAAATCAAATCCGGGTTCACTTTTTAAAATGACCTTGAACAAAATATTTTAGATCCAATAAAATTTTTTTGTTTGATTGATGAACACTTTACCAATACTACTTCTGCTTTTCATATTGCAGTAGGAGACATCATAAGTCATCAATATACGAGATATTTCTCCCTTTCTATTAACTAGACTCTCAAGGAGGAGGTATTAGATGCAAGGCTTCACAATATAGATATTGAAGAGTTTATTGGAATGTTTAGTGAGATTGAAGAAAGATTACCTAATGCAATAATTTGTTATATTTCATACAAATTAAGATAAAAAAAAAATCAAACTTTAAATTATCTAGATAGTTTAGATCAATTATCTAGAGAAAATTTAGTTATCTGTAAAATAAATTAAATGAAACATAATGATATACGAGAAGATTCAAAAAAACATGCATGCAAATGCTAAAAAATAGATGAAAAAGACAAAAGAAAGTTAAAATGACAGTTGCTTGAACTCTATTACAATGAAATAAAGAGTTTACATACATTGTATATCAAACACTTCATGACTATGATGATGTAATGTCAGATAGAATTGTTGGGCAAAAAATCTGCCATGAATGGTACGATAGTAAGTATTCGAAGTATGATGGTAAAGAAGAAAAACCTAAAAAAAAAAACAAAACAAGACAAAGTTTACATAATTTCTTTTTGGAATAAAGATAATATTAAAGCTGTTGACTACAACATGAAAATTACAGCTTCCGCTGGTGTTGGACCAGGAGAGTTGATCTTTTTTTGAAGTGTAATATGTAGCAAATTATGATAATAATACTTGTAATGAAACTTTCAAAATAGAAACCACAAGTGATGAAACTTGAAAAACAGATACCGCATGTGATGAAACTTGCATAAAGGTATAGCGAGTCATAAAACTTGAAAAGTTAGTCATATCAGGTCAGGTATGGCAGGTGCTAAACCATATGTTTTTATTTTACTATTCAGTGAAGAATAAAAGTATTTGACTTGGAATGACCTTTGTACAAGTGTTGTGACTTGCAAAATATTTTGATAGCTAGCTCTGGCTTATCTTCACATTATGTCTATCGTTACAAATGATTATTACAGTGTTCCATTTATGATATTGGTTATTTTAATTATTTACTAAAAGCTAAGTTAACTATTTAAACTTAGGGTATCTAAAATGTTTTAATACAGAACAATATAAAATTGATTGTTACATTTTCGTTATAGGATATAACACTGATATTTTTGAAAATGAAATAAAATATATTTAATAAAATATCAAAAAATGAAATTTACTAATTTATTTTGTTTGTTAAAGATACAATTATTTTTAAGATTTTACCATCTTTTTATTTTAGGATGTTGGTAACCATCACCAGCCTATTCAACAAACTTTTCAACTTAACTAAAGTTTACGAATGGCAGTGAAAAGACTTTTTTATTTCAAAAATAGGCTTAGTTGTGGTCTTTAATTTAGCTTCGCAGGTATACCTGGTGCCTTCAATTTTAGCTTAGCAGGTATACCTGGTGCCTTATTCTGGTTTTAAATTGTTAAATCATTTTAGAATAACTATAATTGTTACTATAAAGACTTATTTTTTTATTTATTTTTTATTTCAGGTTGGGGGGTGGGTACACGCCCCTTCCACAAGTCAATAAGCACACCACCAACAAATGAAACTCTAGTAAAAATAATTTTGAATGTTTTTTATACTGTGTACTAGTTTCACTTATTTTATTAAATATAGAAATATTTATTTATAATTAGAGAATGAAACATTTTTTAAATAAGGTATGTTAAACCACTACCACTATATCCACCACCAACTTGAATATACGCCAATCATTGTTGTTGTCTGGAATAAAATTATAGCAACTTTTTGTATAAAAAAAATTACTGTTTGCTGATAAAAAACACTCTTAATTGAAAAACATATGGTTATTTTTAGGTTAAAAGTGACGATTCTACACCCCCTCTAGTCCCCAGAAAATGTCCAATAGATGTTAGAAATTTTTAGCCCACGTTTACACGTATCTTTTGACAGTTATAGTAAGTTAGATAAGAATTGACAAAGTTATAACAATTTAAGTGAAGGAACAATTTAAGTGAAGGAAAATTAAGTTTTGACCACACTTTCTTCAACAAATTCATATACTAAAAATTTGCTGCTAAAAACATCATTACTTTTTGTAAAATAGTTAAATAAAATACTTTATTGAAGCCCTTTCCAATAATAGATAGCAATCTAGTCTTTGATCAATTTAAAAAATAACAGTGTTTCTTATCATAAAAACTACCAGTATTTTTTTTAAAAAAAAGAATAAAACTAAGAAAAGTAAAAAAAAAGGCACGTGAGAATTTTGTTGTTTTTTTAGGCAGTGTGAACTTGCATGTTGCTCTTGTTATATATCTATTAGAGTTTACTTGAAAGAAATAATTTAAAAAATGCGAAGGGACAAGTCCAAGTTTGTATTTAAGCATAAATAGTACATTTTGATAGATGTTGATTTGGTAAACATTTAGTGCCCTTAAGGTTTTTAGTAAGGGTTCAACATGAAGTAATTTTTGTTATAAACTAGTCTTGATGCATGTTTTTGACTTATATAAATAGTACTCAGTTTGGATTTGTGTGTACTCGCTGATGTAATATTAGCGTACGTAAGATAACTTTGGATGTAAGAAAAATAAATCAATTTAAGATTATGTTGGGACAACATAGGTTTAACTTTGTAGAGTATACCAACATATTTAGAAATTTTGGTGTTTTTTGTACTTATATGGGCTCTCCAAGATATATTTTTGTCAATAAGTATCCCAAGAAATTTAGTTGTTTCTGTTCTTTCAATGTTTACCTTATCTATTTTAAGTGAGGGAAGGATAGTTGATATATTTTTTGTTTTTGTTTTTTGGAATGATATATTAATTTTTTGTTTTTTGGAATGAAACAATATGTATTTTGTTTTTTGTGTATTTAGTTTGCTATTTATTCCATTTCAACCATATATTTAATTTTTTAAGCTCTTTGTTCATAGATTCATAAAGGTCTTTGATTGAGTTCGAGGAATAAAATAAGCTTGTGTCATCAGCAAACATAATAACATCAAGTGATAATCATAGAGCTTTAAGAATATTTCTACAAATTCATTATAAGCGGAGTTAGTATGCCCAAGGTTGCATTCTTGGCAAATCCTGTCCCACCTCACTGCTGATAGATTCTTGGCAAATCCTGTCCCACCTCGCTGCTGATAATGCTTTAAACTGTTGAGTAGTAAAATAAATAATTTTTCGGTTATAGACTTTGATTTTAGAGTTAATATTTTTTGTATCTTGAAAAAAGGAAAAGTATATCGGAAAGTGATCGGATATATCCGTTTTGATTACTTCTGCTTTTAATGAAGAATCATAAAATGAATTATTCAATATGTTGTCAATTGCAGTGATCGAATTTAATATTACCCGGGTTGGTTTGCTCATTATAGGAAAGATGTAGTGTCAAAACATATTGCCAAAAAAATTTTAGTAACAGCATCTTCATTGTACTGTAGACAATTTATATTTATGTCACCAATACAGAATAATATTTTGTGTTCTTTGTTTTTTTCTAGAAATAGTTTTAGGTGATTTGAAAAGTTTTTTATATTTTTTTTATTTTTTTTTTATTTGTTTGTTTACATTTAACGTAATATTTATAAATTACATATTTTCCAAATACAAACAAGGCTTCTAAAAGAAGATCACAATGATTTTATCGTCAGAGGCCTTTTACAAAAGAGAGTATGTAACATATTATAAAAACGCTTTTTTACAATAAAAGTACGTAAAAAATCATAAAAAAACAATAAATCGTATTTACATAAATGAAAATAAATTATAAACTAGTATAAAACAAAACATGACAATAAAGTTTATTATTATTTTGTTTTTTATCACAAGATAAATTAAAAATATTTATTAAAGATATTTTCAATAGAAAGAATGTGGTCTTTTAATTTATTTTAAAAAACAGGATAAGTTAGGGGTAAGTCGAAGTTAGGCAAAATAATTTTTTTCCAGAGATGAGCTACACAATAAGTGATACAAAATTGATTAAATTTTGTTCGACAGAATGGTTCATTAAAATAATAATTATTCCTCATGTTAAACTTGCTTAATGGTTTCAAAATAAAAAGACCTTTCAAATTAAAGGAGATAAATCATGCTTCCACATATAGACAAAAAATAAATTTTATTTACATTTAGTTTAATTATATATAGGATTTTCATTTGATTAACAAATATTGAGGAGTGTGCGAACCGATCCGCAGAATTAATTAAACGGATCGCATGTTTTTAACGGCGATAGAAACATTGTAACTTGCTTTGATCAGTGCTACCCCAGGCAATAACTCCATAACTTATATAACTGTGAATAAAAGAGTAATAAAGTTTAGTTTTTTTTATCTAAATGAGTACGCGTCTTATATATTTTTTTATCTAAATGAGTACGCGTCTTATATAAAATTCCGATACTTTTTGTAACTTTTGAGCAAAATAGTAAATATGATGTTTCTATGTGATGTTCTCGTCAATAAAAACCCCCAGGTATTTAGTTACAGAATCTCTTTTAATTTCAATATGGTCAATAAGAACTTTTGGTAGATTTGGAGGTAGAAAACGTTTTTTGGAGAGCGGGTGGAAAAGAATCCATTTTGTTTTGGTTTTATTTAATGGTAATTTGTTACTTTTAAACCATTTAGATATGTTTTGAAGTTCTTTGTTCATCATGGAGTATCACTTTAAAAGTATATCACTTTCATGTGGTCTGTAACAGGTGGGCACTAGTATATTTTTTAATTTTTTGTTTATTATTTCAATTGTATAGATCTCACATTGGCATCAGAAACCAAAGTTCGTCTCTAATTTTAGTTGTAAGATCATTATGAATATATGTCATAATTTCAACCACTCGTTTTTTAACTTTTCGCTCATAAGATAATAGTTTGTAGTTTGGAACAGACTTGAATTTATTCTGGATGATTCGTCAGAACACCACCTAGTCACCAAGTTTCTGTTCAACCCAAGATTTAATTTAACTATATTTTTTTTTTTGTTATTTTTATTCTTATTGATATGGTGATTATATTCTGTTATAATTTATTAAAAATGTAAAAACTAAATAAAAAAAATTATCACACCGGAGCACATTGGTCAAAACAGCAGTTTTTCATTATCGACGTCTTTATTGATTGTCAAGTAATTGAAACGATTTAAAAGAAAAAAAAAGTGTTTATTTATAAAACAAATAACGAACATTGAGATGATTTAGAAAGAGGTGATTTAAAAGTATTTATTAAAGTGATTTAAAATTAGGTGATTTAAAAGGAGAAAAAAAAATTATTTTTTCAAAAACTGAAGATTTGGATGTTTAACAACTAAAAATAACTGAGAATTTGAACAAATTTATAACCGGATATAAAAGCTAGATATACACACAATACTCGAAAAAAGTAATAGAAAGTTAATTAAATGGATCATCTTACCGCAATAAACAACTACCGATATAACAATTTTTATTTACCGATCCTCGTACCGAAATAAAAAAATACCGATAAGACATTTTTTATTTACCGATAAGACAATTTAAGGGGATGACTGAATAAGCGCGAATTTCATAAGTGTGAACTAGCATAAGTGCGAATGACGTAAGCGCGAACTGGCATAAGCGCAAATTGGCATATGTGCGAACTTGCATAAGTGCGAAGCAGTTGCAAAAATTGGCACAAATGCGAACTGGCATAAATGCAAATTGGCATAAGTGCGCCGAACAAAATTTCAAACATTGGTATAAATGCGAATTGGCATATATGCGAACCAGTTACAAAAACTGGCACAAATGCGAATTGGCATAAGTGCGCTGAACAAATTTGCAAACATTGGCATAAGTTCGAACTGACATAAGTGCGAAGCAGTTACAAAAAGTGGCATAAGTGCGAACTGGCATAATTGCGAATTGGCAAAAGTGCGCCAAATAAATTTGCAAACATTGGCTTAAGTGCGAAATACTAATTTGCAATTATGCCAATATTTGAAATTTTATTCGGCGCACTTATGCCAATTCGCAGTTATGCCAGTTTTTGTAACTGCTTCGTACTTATGTTATATCCCACTTATGCCAATGTTTGTAATTTTGTTTAGCGCACTTATGCCAATGTTTGTAATTTTGTTCAGCGCACTTATGCCAATGTTTGCAAAATGTTATGGCGCACTTATGCCAATTCGCACATATGTTAGTTTTTGCAAAGCTTCGCACTTATGTCAGTTCGCACATATGCCAAAACGCATATATGCAGCATCCCGAATTTAAGCAAACAAACATTTTATAAACGCAGCTAATTTCAGATTAGTAAAAGGTAAAGATTTTATAAACACAACAAATTTTAGAGATCAAATCAATTATCACCACACACAAGTTATAAAGATAAAAATGTAAACTATATTATTGAATTTTATTAAATAATAACTAAAAAAAAAAAAAAATTATTTGGCATGTATGAATTTTACAAACAAACGAATTTAATTTTTTAACTAAACATTTTTAACTTGTCAAAACTGCAGACATTTCAACACTAAGTCATTTTCATTCATCACCAAAATATGCTGATGATATATCCTCATCCGAGTTACTAATTTTCCATCGAATTCACCGAATTATTTTTTTTATTATATTTTACTTTTATATATTATATTACAGCAAAAACTTATTAAAATGATCACCAAAAACCAATAAAACAAAAAATTCTAATAAAACTTTTATTTGAAGCAATAAAATATTTTATTGTTAAAATTATTTAAAAACTTAATAAAAAAAAACATCGTAATAAAAATTTTGTATCAGATCATTAAATGTTTATAATTTAGTAAATTGTTCAACTATTCAAAAGGAGAAAAATTAAAATATATTTTCAATTAGTAACAATATCTAAACTTTTTATTTCTTTTACTTAGAAGGTATTCCGCGTAAATGTTCGCGTAAGACACGAATTGTACTTAAGTAGTCATCCATGTTGATATAGCAACCACTTAAACTACGTTTTCCAGTAAATGAGGTGCGTCCATGAAGAACTCTAAAATAATTCACGACCTCTTAAAATTATGGAAAAAATAGAAAAATACTAAAATAAGATAGAAGATAGATGGTTGATAGAGGATAGAAGATTGAACAAGAAATATAGATTAATGTTTATTAATATATATGCATCATTAGGAATATTATGATATAACTGTTAAAAAAATTAAAATATGCAAATAAATTTTATTTATAAAAACCAACCTCCAGTTGTTGACAATTAATAAATTTCCGGGAGTTAGTTTAAGTCGAAACTCTTGTTCCTTGCTATATATGATATCCAAAAAAGCAATGTAATGATTATAAAATTTCTCAATTTCATCAAATGATAAGCAATTCAAAACATCACGATCTCCATCATTTATTCTAAAAACACAAAACATCACGATCTCCATCATTTATTCTAAAAACACAAAACATCACGATCTCCATCATTTATTCTAAAAACGTATAACTTTCCTCAGATTTTCAATTTACAGTTTTGTAAAGAAAATATCAAAATTAACTAATGATAATTATTTTAAATAATGAAACACACATCCTTCCTTAACCAATTAGTTTTGTGATTTGACCCCAGACATTGTTATACATTGTTGGATAGAATGCATTTTTTACTTTACGTAATTTAGGCATTTAAAAAGTATCATTTTTTACTTTAAAAAGTTTAACAAATAAAAATAATTATAAAAAAAAAAAGTGTGATAATAAAACAAATAAAAAAAAAAAGGTTTGCCATTTTTGTACACACAAAAAATTGTGCAAACAATTTTTTGAAAAACAAAACAAAAAATAAGACTACTAAATATTCAAAAGAGAAAGAGAAAATAAAATGTTCAAAACTAAAAATCCACTTGAAATATGTGATAAGTGTAGAAACAATATACAAACTAAAAAAAACTACCCAGTAGGCATAAGACACCCTTACACGTCTAAGAGACGTCCATTGGACATCTGCACATCCCATTGACGTCGGTCGGACATCTTAGGACGTTTAATGCCCACTGGGTACTTGCTAGATTTAATGATATACTGAGCTCTATTTATAAATCTGGCAAATATTTTATTTGACGGGTAAACAATGTTACAGCTTTAACCTTTTGCAATTTGTCACTGCAAAAATTTGTCACTGTCACTATCAGTGCAAAATTTACAAACTAACGAGTTTACGTGGAAGAACTTGAACAAAAAGCAGTAGCAAGTTTTCCAAGTCGCGTTCACCCAAAAAAAAAAATGCAAATCTTGCCTTTCAATCATCGGAAAAGGAAAGAAACACAAATGTTAAAATAAAATTTTAGCTGTAAAAATATTAGAAAAACTTCAAATCTCAACTAAAGTTTTTTTATTTCAAATTCTCAGAAAAAGTATAAGAATAAGAATTAAAAAAATAAACTCGTTAAAAGTGCCTTTACAAATATCAGTAGAATCCTTAAAAAATATACCTAGACATAATTAATTTAATAAGGATTCAATCAAGATTTACTTTGTCCAACAAGACACTTATACAGTACGCTAAATTACTCAGGTAAAACAATTTTTTTAAAGGATACTATGTATTATTCTTTATAAGTAATATAGATAATTTTAATTTGATGTTCTTTTCATAATAAAAATGTTATTTATTGGAGGAAGAGACTTTCTTTCCTTTATAAATATATTCACAAACATAAAACAACCAGAAGTAATTTATTTTATAAATATATTCACAAACATAAAACAACCAGAAGTAATTTATTTTATAAATATATTCACAAACATAAAACAACCGGAAGTAATTTATTTTATAAATATATTCACAAACATAAAACAACCAGAAGTAATTTATTTTATAAATATATTCACAAACATAAAACAACCAGAAGTAATTATGAAGAATCTCAAAAATCAAAAATATAAAGAAAGTTTTGTAAAAACTTGTTTTTTACAAGTTCTAAATGTTTCTGAAAGTCACAACAATTATTCAGTACAATGTTTCTTTAATAATAAGCATTCTATAATAACAGAAAAAATTTAAAAAAACTTTGATAAAAAAAAAAAAACGCTCATTTGTAGCTGATTTTAAACTTTGTCAAATGATGTGTGGTTTCTCCAAGTGCCAACCTTACCATATATGCAAATGTGTGGTTTCTCCAAGTGCCAACTTTACCATTTATGCAAACAAAAAAGAATGAAACCATTTAAAGAAAACAAGTTTAGAACTTTTGGTTCAAGCGACAATGCAAAAAATTCTCTAGCAAAATCTAGCAAATTCTCACAATCAGGTTCAATGAAACATAATGCTGAAGATTATTGTAATGATAATAATTCTCCATTGATACACCCAGAAGCCAGCGACTACTTATTGGTATAATAACTTTATCCACTAGAGTTACACCCAATGGAGGAAGCTCTTAATCATATTTGTAGTATTTTATTTTATATAATCATATAAAGAAATGTGGTAGTAAAAATAATGTAGCTAAAGTTTGAATTATTCGCAACATTTAACAATGCTTTTAACAGGTATGTCTCCAGTTATGATGAATCCAGAAAATTATGATGAATCAGGAAAAATATTTAAAAATTGACTTAATTATAACTATGTTGTCATAAAACTAATTAACAAACAGTATCTCAATTATACTATACATTAATTATTGTCCATGACATTGGTTTCTATTTTACAAATGATATATTCATGACAGTCATATCCAAATAATATAACCATTATTACTATAGTTTCATTTAGGGTAAAAGCTTTTACTTTTAAAGCTGTAACTTTTGAACAATTAATCAATTTTTATTTATAAATTTGTGTAAAAAATAACAATTTCCCGAACCTAAAAATGTATTGTTTTTAGGGATCCCTTAAAATGTAATTTATTTAGGGTAATTCCACATCAAATCACCTAAAATTTAGGAAATTTTGAACCATGGTTCCTCAAATTTTTTTAAAACTTCTTTGGCTGTTGCACCTTTAAAAAAAAAAATTAAAACATAAAATTTCAGCTCAAAATGTTGAGCGATTGACAAGATACTGCAATTTTAACATTGACCTGGTTTCCTAAAATGACCCGGTTTTTATAACATTTAAAAAAAAATTAAAAAAAAAATTAATAAGAAATAAAAATGGCAAAAATATGAAAATAAATATATATAATGTTTTTTTGATGCCGAATTCAATAAATGTACTTAAAATGCTGAAATATAAAAGGAACATGCTTAAAAGTTAATAGAACAAGTAGTTTCTATAATCAAACTTTGGGGCCCAATATCTCAAAACACCTCTGTCAAAATTTGTTTTTTTGTTGCTGTTAATATATTAAGCTGCTTATAATCTTACTAGGCACAAAATATCTAACTGGAAAAACAGCTAAAACATATGGAACTTTAATTTTAAAGATATATCAAATTTTCAATAAATTAGTTTAAAAAACTTGCAAATAGAATTTTGTTAAATATTAAATTTAGTTTATAGACTCCTTAGATAAAAAAAAAAAATTGTTATATTTAAGGAAGTCTTAACTATATAATAAATTTGTTATTTGATCTTAACAACTGAAAAAAACATCCTGTTTTGAATCTGACTAGGTGTGATATTGAAGTGCATTTGTTTTTAAAATTTTAACAACTATAGTTTGTAAAAACTAGTTTATAAAAAATTCAGTGATAACATTAATCGGTAAAATTTTATTGAAATAATAAAAATTTTATATATATAGATTTTATATATATAAATATTTATAAAGAAAATTAACAATATCTCTCAATGTAAAAAATTATACAACAGAAGGATTCTGAAAAGGTTTGAATTATTTCTATATTAATTTTTTTTTTTACTCAAAATAATGTAGAATAGAAGAATTTTTTAATTTTTTTTTTAAGAAATACATTCACCCTAAGTAACTTATTATAATATGTGTTCTATATTGTGTTTATTGACATCAGATGAATGCAATGACCAGCAAGATGTTATTGAAACTTTAAGCAATGAAGAAAAAATAACTATATCATTACATTGTAACATTGAGTTATCAAACTTAACGATATTATGTGAAAGACATGCTATAAAATATTTGAAATTGTATCCTATATGGCAGAAAGAATGTTGTGATCCATTCAATAAACATACAAAGAAAATCACAAGTAAGTTGATGTAGAATTTAAATATTTTATATATATATACTTTTTTAATTTGTATTTTCTAAAACATAAACAATGTTTTGAACAATTGCGCAGATAAGCTTTATACAATTCAATTACTTTTAGAAATTCTCATAGTAGTTACAATAATGAGTCACAAGTCATGATGAGAAGTAGTTTGAATATTGCTCCTGGGAAGAAACTTTGCAAACCTTGTAAGCAAAAGATTGCCATAAAAGAAGATCTTAAAGAAAAGAAACAAAGTCAGGAACAAGATGAGGATTTTCTAATATCATCATTCAAATCAAAAAGACAAGAGATCAATGAAGAACTCAAAAATTTTAATATATCTCCTCTAAAATCTCATTCAAAGTCATCAAAACATATTCTCTCAGAAGGAAAGCGAAAAATTGCGCGCATCAATGAAATGGTAAATGTTACTAGAAAAACTGAAAGTCAAGTCAATGTTCCTTCAAAACTGTGTTATAAAACAAATAACATGAAAATGAAGGCTGAAAACTTTGATGAAATTATGAGCTTGATAAAAAAAAAAAAACTCTATGTTCTGACAAAAGGACTATTGTTCAACTTCTAACACTGGCACCCCCAAGTTGGTCGATATTAGAAGTACAAAATAACTTCGCAGTTGCAGAATACAAAGCAAAAATGGCTAGACAAACTTTTTAATAAAAAAGGATTTATGTAGAACTATGCCTGGAAAAAAAGATTATATTAGCATTCAAAAGAACAACCGTAAACAAAAAAAACTGCTTTTATGTTATTTAAAAGAACTATATGTATTACACAAAGAAAACAATCCAGAAATAAAATAGGTTACTCAAAATTTGCTTCACTTGACCAAAGTGGTGCATTTTGCCAGGTGCAAACGGTACACATTCTATTTGTGTTTGTTGTTATCACCAAAATGCCATATTGCTAGTAGATGCCTTAAATATTGGACTAAAGTATAAGGATTTACTTTCAAAAACCGTTGCTCAGTAGAAAATAAAGAATGCATGCTTGCACAGTGTGATAATTGTCCTGGTAAAGAAACCCTCACCAAATATATGTATGAGATTTTCGGAGACCACAAAGATGATTTTGAGATACACTACAAGCAATGGCAAACTACTGATTGTGCAACACTATTGAGTTTAACAGCAGATGTTTTAACATTTGTTGAACTATTAGTATCTTGCTTGGAAAAGCTACAAGCTCATTCTTTTATTGCGCACTCTTAATCACAGTACCTTAACCAACTAAAACAAAATATGGATCAATCAAACATTATCATTATTGGCGACTTTGCTGAAAATTATACTTTTGTAGTCCTAGATGAAATACAAAGCTATCATTGGAACACCCAACAATGTTCTTTACATCTATTAGTGATATACTATAAAGATGATAAAGGTGTACTGAAACATATTTCTTATTGTTTTATATCAGACGACATTACACATGATGTAACTTATGTGTTCAAAATATTTCAACTAATCATACCAATATTAAAAATAAAATTTTCCAATCTGTCCAAATTACATCTATTCACTGATGGTTGCGCAGGACAGTACAAAAATTGTAAAAGCTTTTACAATCTATGCCAACTAGAGAGCAAATTTTCCTTTAAAGTTGAATGAAACTTTTTTGCCACGTCACACGGAAAGTCACTATGCGATGGGATTGGCCGCACTGTAAAATGGTTAACAGCACAAGAAAGTTTAAAACGACCATACAGAAACCAAATTTTCACATCAGAGGCTATGTATGAATTTTGTATTGAGAAAATCAAGGTTGTTAACTTCATTTACATAAAGGCGATAGACTTTTTGCTCCTCACATTGCAATTTAGCAATTGCAATGTGAGGAGCAAAAAGAAAGGTACAATGGTGTAACAACTCTACCTGGTACTCGTAGCTTTCATCAATTTATACATATTGGAGATAACAGGGTTGGGGCAAAGAGGTGTAGTACAGACACTAATTATACAATAATTCACAACCTTAAAAAGAAACAAGATATATTTAAACTTGATACTGTCACTTTAGGACTTATGTAGCTGTAGTCTATGATGATAAGTGGTGGATCGGCATTGTAACTGAAACTAACCTAGAAGAAGTTGATGTTAAAGTAAAGTTTCTTCACTCAAAAGGTCCACCAATCTGTTTTAACTGGCCTGAAAGAGAGGACAACTGTTTTATTCTTAACACCAACATATTGAAAAAACTATCTGTTCCACAAGCTTGCTCTAGTTCGGATAGAAACTATATGTTTGAAAATGCTGAAATAGAAGAAGTACAAGTAAAATGGAAACAATATTGTGAACTATTGTGAACAAACTTATTGTGAACAAACACAGTCAAAATAATTTACATCTTTAAAAATCTAGTATATTTAAATACCTTTTTAAATTGCGATTAGATTATTTTTATTTTATTTACAAACATTTTTTGGGAATTTCTTGAAAAAGTAATACATCTTTGATATTAAAGTTTCATATGTTTCAGTTGTTTTTCCAGTTACATATTTTGTGCCTAGTAAAATTATAAACAGCTGAATATATAAACAGCAAAAAAAAAAAAATTTTGATGGAGGTGTTTTAAGATATTGGGCCGCAACGTTGCTTTATAGAAACTAGTTGTTTTATTAACTTTTAGGCATGTTCCTTTTATATTTCAGCATTTTAAGTACATTTATTGAATTTAGCATCAAAAAAATATTATATATGTTTATTTTCATATTTTTGCCATTTTTATTTCTAATTTTTTTAAGAAAAATATTTTTTTAGAATGTAAACCGGGTCATTTTGGGAAACCAGGTCAATGTTAAAATCGCAGCATCTTGTTAAATTTTAAAATCGCAGTATCTAAAATCGCTCAACATTTTTGGCTGAAATTTTGCATGCAATATTTTTTTATAATTAGGAATAATGTGTCAAAATATAAAACAAACAGAAGAAACATGGTTCAATGGATTGGGTGATTTGATGTGGAATTACCCTTTAGTAATGAGAATTGTGTGATTTCGGTGACAAAATCTACTTATCGTAATGGATCCAACAATATATGAGAATGCCTAGGGTCAAATCAAAAAACGAGAAATTGGTTTAAGGCATGTGTGGAAATGAATGAAAAAACTTATTAGGCACTAGGACTTATATGCTCTAGAGAATGTTTTATTTCTTAGAGAAAATTAGTTATAATGAGAAGTATAAGATAATTAGAGATGTAAAGTATTGTCTCAATTGTTAATGTTAAGTAGATTGTCTCAATTGTTGCTTTAAACCAATGTACAAAACTGAGACCATTATGCCACATCCACAATAAAAGGATAGTGTCATAACTAATAACAAGTCACAAGTACTACTACTACTACTACTACTACTACTACTACTACTACTACTACTACTACTACTACTACTACTACTACTACTACTACTACTACTACTACTACTACTACTACTACTACTATTACTACTACTATTACTGGTGCTGCTGCTGCTACTGCTGCTGCTACTCCTACAAAAAATATTCTTATCTCAGGTAAGACTTTCTACATAAAAACTAGTAAATACTTAAGAAATGCTCATAAAACTATTTTTTCAGTGAAATTTCAGGTACACCGATACTTATATATATAAATTTAAAAATAAGAAAAATATAGGTTGGCTATTTTTTGCCAAAAAAATGGCAGACTATTTTTATGGTCAAACTTTTGCATCAAATAATTTTTGCCAACCTGATGCCGACCTCAATGATTTCATATTTACTAATTCCCAGGGTTGATATACATATAAATTTACACATACATATACATAGAGACTTAAACTGTTTTAAACATTAATCCAAAAATAAATTAACCTGACTTGATAAATTTCTTTTGAGTACGGGTTTATCTTTATAATAGGCCCTAAAGCTTTTGAACAACGATCTTTCTCCTAAACGAACAACTACATTTAAATAATAAATTTAATAAATGTGAATTATAAAAAGTAAAACCAAAGATTAATGAAGATACATAATATGTGGCAGGAATCCATGTCTTGGCTAAATACTCCACAGCATCGGGATTAGTAAGCTTCAACTTTTCAGCAGCACCTATACCATCTACAAGTACTGTCTCGCCACCAGTTCCTGTATGTTCATGGCAATGAAACATCTGTAGGCTATAACAAAAAACTTATTACAAATTAACTGCAAAAGTAAGAACAAAAAGACTTGCGAATTGTTGTTTCATGCTCTCAGATGATTCAGTAACCATTTGCGGTTAATAGAACCTAATTGTATTATAATAATAATAATAACCACAATAACAATAAATATTAAAATAAACTAAATTTTAGTTAAAACAACAGAAATTATTTAAACAATATATATATATTGTGATATAAAATTGGTGCAATAGAAATCAATATTAAATCCAGTATTAAAAACATTTTTGATCTACAAAAGCTTACCATCATTTTCGTATCAACTAGATAAAATTGTCACAATTTAAAAGATGATGCTTTAAATAAATAAATTCTTACTTGTTTTTGTATGGAGGACTGCTGTCAAATTTTATTTTTGAAGGCCACTTCAGATGAGGAGGCTACTTATTTGTGGTTATAACCACAAATGTCAAATTTTATAATAAAAGGCCACTACAGACGAGGAGGCTACTTGTTTGTGGTTATAACCACAAATAAGTAGCCTCCTCGTCAGTGTGGCCTTCTAGGCCTTGAGGAGGTGAATTAACGCACAACACACAAGTCTCTCTACCATCATTGTTAGGTTATCAATTTTTCTACAATCAATTTTTCTACAAATACTACTATAATCTCTGTTTGAGCAACCTATCAACCTATCAACTTTATCTTCATCAACCAAAAATCTTCTCCTTTATCTTTATCGTTTATCTTCAAACTTTTAATTTAAAAAAAAATTATTTATTAATTTTTTATTGTTTATGTTTTATTGTTTATAAGTTGTGTAGGCAGATGTTATAAACTTTGATATCTTATATTGTTGATCTTAACATAGGCTTTTTATTTGTTAGTTTAGTTACTTTATTCAATGAATAGTTTTAACCAATAAAAACCTACATTAATCCATTTTAGATGCCGATTTTCTACAGTCAACATTATCTAACAACAAGATTAAAAATCAAAAGCTTTTGACTAGATGTAACTCGCTATTTTAAACGTTTTTACAGTACTTCCTTAATTTTTTGAATTTAAAACACTTGTGCACTTTTTTTTGGACAATAAAAAAAAATGATTTGTCTCTAACTTTTAACACCAAAATAAATTTTTTGAGAAATAATTGTTTTGAAAAACAAATGTTTTAAAAAATAAGTAGTTGATTTTTTCAAAATCTACTGTATTTAATATAACTTGTTACAATTAATAAAAAAAACTCTATATTACTAGGGGAAGGGGGGGGGGGGGGTCCATAATTCTATATTTTTTGTTTAACCAGTTATTCTTAATTAATTTTTTGAGAAAAGTTTAAAAAAATTCAGTTTTTGCTAATTTTTTATGTTTGACCTTCTACTTCTATTTTAAAAATTTAAAAGATATAAAAAATAAAAGTCTTTGCAAAAGTTTCTTTGCGAATAAAGTTACTCAACTTTTCTTTCAAATTTATGTTATTCAAATTTTGATTGGATGAATTTGATTTTTAATCGTTGCGTTTTAGAAAAAAAAAGTTTAATCTGAAGTCTTTTTCTGAAGAAACATTTTAAATAAGTAAAATGACAGATTGCTTCAAAAAAAAGTTTAATCTGAAGTCTCTTTCTAAACAAAACGCTTTAACTAATCAAAAAGACGGATTGCTTCAAAAAATCTTAATTTCCTTTTTTTTATTTATTTTTAATCGTTATTCAAGCTATCAAGAAGGCTATTCAAGATTTCTTTTTTTTTTTTTTTTCACCTTTCTTTAATAAAGTCAAGAATAAATCTGCTTTTAAAGTGCCAGTCAGTAGAAGTTCAGTTAAATTCTAAAGTTTTAACAATTCTAAAGATAAACAGTTAGTATAAAGGAACACCGCTACCTAAAATACTTTATAAAAAACAAACTGGGTGATTTTGAAATTTTCTGCTTTACTTCAAAATACAGTGAATAGCTAGTTAAAAAAAATTCTAGAAGCAACTAATAAGTATACCTCAAAGAGGTTGAATGATTGTATCATTCTTGCTAGAGTATTTTGGCAAAAATTAGCCTAAGGACTTTAAAAAAGAGAAAAGTATTATGTATTTGGTTGATGATGGAATATGATTAGTATTAACTTTCTAATTAAGTTGTTGCAGTTGGAAAGCTTTGGAAAAAACCCATTTAATTTCAACAGTAAATGTATACTTAATTATTTAAACCATATAAAAAATGAAGGTTCACGCAGTTTAAAAATATTTTGGAGAATTAATGTGCAGTTATTTGTCCAAAAAGTTGAAACTATGGAATATAGTTGAAACAAGGAACAAAAACAAATGGATAACAATGGAAGAGCAGCAAACTTTACATCAGGTGTTCAAGATGAGTTCTGTTTTAGCTTGATTAAAGTTACAAGGCAGCCCATTTAGCTGTGAACTAGACATTATTGAAGTAGATAAAGATATGTTAAAATGAAAAAAAATTTAAAAAATGAGGTTCTTTATTTTAGGGATACAATGTAGGTAATTTTCGCGGAGGTCTATTCTGTTTAAATACGTGATTGTTGATATAAAAATACAAACCTCCATCTTATGTCTACCAAAGAACATGCTCATAACCTAGATGTTTTATAAGGAAAGTTCACGCAGCAATCTCTATCACATATGATAACTTTTTTAGTTATTTTCCATTTTCAATAGTAAATAACAAACTGTATGAACTGTTTTCATATATGCTTAATTTTTTTTGTTACTTATAAATGATAAGGTATATTATTGATAAATTAAACAGAAAAAGATTTCTAGTTTTCTACTTTTTTTATATTTAATGATAATAATAATTTCATCTATTTTTAACAATGCCTTTTTTTGTCAATATATTCACTTTTATTAAAATCGAAGTAGAAGGTTAAATAATTAAAATGAAAAAAAATGATTATGATTTTCAAAATCAGCATAAAAAACTAATTAAGAAAAATTGGTTAAACTATAAAAAACCAAAAAAAAGACGATTATGGACCCTCCCTAATATTACAACAATGAAATTTGTTATCATAACATGAGACAATTTTTGTGATAACAGATAAAAAAAAATGATCTTACCCAGGTGAATCTAAAAAATATGTTCCATCAGTATGACATGGAAGAGCAACATTTGAATATGCTAAGTCAGCATGATCCATATCTTCTTCTGATCTGTTTGTTGTTAACCATACATCACCATAAAAAGTCTTACGTGGATACCCAATAAGATTACTAATAGTTCGAACAGACTAAAACATATAAACAGAATAAATGAATAATTAACAGATTAAAAAAAACAGTGTTTAACAAGAAAAATAAAAAAATATTAAAAATTAAAATTATATTGAACATCTGCCATTAATTACCTCAAGTGTTGTTGGGGTGTTTTTTACAATTGCAAAGCCATATATTGCCTATCAAGAAAAATAAACAACGTTTATGTAAGTATTTATATATATATGTATATAAATATATACATATATGAACATTTACTTGTATTGCAAAAAAATATTGCATGAAATTTTGTTGGAAAAAGAATTGAAATTAAATATATAACACATCATATATTACCTATAACACAATTGCTTATTAAAAAATCTTTATAACAAAGTTGATGATATGTGTTTTCCAAACATTTCTACAAAGTTCATGATATGTGTTTTCCAAACATTTTTACAATTAATTTAGCTTAATGCCTATTTTTTATGGTTTAATGTATTGAAATTGGAGGTTGTCTCATGAAAAAAAATTTACAGTCCGTCCTTTATCAGGCAAAGAAAATATTGACGAACATTTCAGATGTTTACTTTATTATAGTAAAATGCATTTAAATTTACAATTCAGTCCAAATTTAAATTGACATAATAATTTAGTTTTTATGATAAAAATATGATTTAATATATAAATGTTTTTAGTTACAATATTTTTAATGAATTCTTTTACTTTTGATTTGCCATTTAGAAACAAGATTGTTGAAAATAAGGAAACTATTTAGGTGAAATGTAGTTTGTAGAAAATAAAAATGTGCCCTCCTCTTTTAAAAATGACCCATTAGGAAACAAACAAATGTTGGTTAGTGAAAAATTTGAGGAGACAATAAATTGTTTAGATACTTACCATAATGGAGATAATAAAATAGACATTATCTCCAGCCTTTTAGAAAATTTAAAAAGTCTAATGATGTCCCTAATTTTATTTGAAAAAAGTATTAAAAAAAAATTTAGCTCTAACTGAATTTGGAATAGGTTTGGCTGCACTGAGTGCAAAATTTCTGTTATAAATAACAGTTGGTAAAACATTTATTAAATTTCTAAGGAAAGTATTTTAAAGCACAAAACAACTAAGAACAAGTTAAGATTTCCAATAGCTTCACACACCATGCCAGATTTAGATAGTAGATACTCACTGATATTTTACAGCTGTTGATGGAATCAGTCACTCTGAGAGCTACCACAGAGTTCGGGAAACCTGACTACCAGCTGACCTCAGAACTGACACAAACAAAATCCATGCATCGAGACAAGAAGTCCCAGCATTCAACATCCTAAACAGGAAACAATGTACTATAAATACATCTGCGCCAGCCTAATAGATGAAGAAAAGGTGCTAGGCTAGTCACAGGTAGAGTCTGTTTTCCCCTCAAGTCTTTGCCGAAGAGGCTTTCTACAAAACAGTAACCAGATGAATTTAATATCTGTTTAAGATGAGTATTTTTATTGAGACACTATCTCTAGCCTTACCTCAAGTAAGACCCAAAGGCAGGTGTGTTTTAAATCAGTGTTGGTTTCTCCTAGCCTTTGCCTAAAAAAGTGTATCCTACAAGGATGCAGAAGGTTGTACTGGGTTTTATGTTACCAGTAGCAACCAGACCAGACCATTAATAAAATCCCATTCAAGGTATGAACAATGTTGCACAAATAATGCCATGTTTTATAATGTTCATATTTTAGGGTTTATAGATTTTTTTTCATAATTTATGGTTTGCAGATTGCAAGCACATATGTGTATGTGGGGGGAGGGGGTGGAGGGATGATGGGGATGGTAAATGAAAGAATTATAAGTCAAAAAATAAAACTTTTTAACAACATGAAAGCACATTTGTTGTCTATGATGGGAAGACTATTAAAGAGTTCATGCAACCAATTAGTTTGCATTTAACACTTTTAAGGAAAGAAAACAGTAAGTAAAAAATGAAAATAAACGAGACTAATTTTCTACCACACACAATTAATAGGCAAAGAATAAGCAAGGTAGGTGCGGCCGTGGTAGATGTGAAATAAACTTACCATATGATGATTATAATATATTTGATGACACTGATGTCACATATTATCTACTATGGTCCATATCATCTTTGTGGCACAAATCTACCATGGTCCATATTATATATGCTAACAGCTAGTATAACTATATTTATCACTTTTACAATATATTATACAATTTGTAATTAAATTAGAATTTTGTATATTTAAAAAAGTTAAAGATTTCATTGATAATGCCATAAACAAACATTTAATATATTTTCTTACAACATTTTCCAGAAGTTTTAGTAGATCTTCTTTTTCTTTACATACCTAAATGTTGTTTAACTAATATACTATACTTACAAAAAAAAAAGTTAATAAAAAAATTGAAACAAAACATTTTAATGTTCTAATATAGAATAATAAAATGTTAAAGCATAAAGAAGAGACAAAAAGAGGAGAAAAAGAAAGAGAACAAAAAGTTAAAGAAAAAAATATGAAAAGAAATACAAAGCTTAACATAAAATTTTTAGCTCTAGAACTCAGGAACAAGACAATCAGTAAATGAATATAAAATCTTTTAAGTAACAATTATTCAATTGACTAAAAAAAATTATTATTTATTTTTGACTCCAAAAAGAATCTGCAACAATAAATGCACTATTATTGCCTATGCTTGCTTGCTAATGCTTTGGCAAAGAACAAATGCTGTTGGCATAGAACTCTTTATTCAAATTTTTTTTTCATTGTTCTAATTAGTCATTTCATTGTTCTGATTATTAAGCTGCTTTCACCTGCCAAAAGTGTGTGTGTGTGTGTGGCTCAAAATAACTTTTGATGTATAGATTTTGCAATATGAGGACATGTATTGTCACAAAGGAAGAAATTTTGTTGTTTAAACACAGACATTTTTCAAGAGCAGCACTTGACGGTTATCGAGATGACACAGTAGGTTACTACTAATGTAGTGTTCAGTGCAAGTAGTTGCAAGTAGTTTCAAGAGATGCCAAGAATTACACACAAAACCAAATGTAAAACCTTTTCAGAGTGTAGGTTGATTAATAGAGCCAGTTTTAGCAGTTGTTGTGGCCCTAGCTACTAGCCCTTCCTGGTAAGATTTAGTTAGAGTACCCACTTCTCATCTCTGGTGATGATATATTCAAGTTAGTTGAAGCCCATTGCAAAAAAAAGAAGTTAGCGCAGAAGTCTGCTAGTCTCCTTGCATTCAGTTCATGAATCTAAACACATAGCATCAAGGTCTTTCCATTTAGTCTAAGTTGTATTTTTAATACTAAAAATGCATTCAAGTTCTCTTGTTACGCAACACAAAAGTAATTTTGGATTGCTCTAAATTAACTGGTTAGAGACTCTAAATCTAAATTAATTTGACTGCTGGACCTGGGTTGAGTTTGCAATGTTTAATCGCCATCACAAAATTGTGGAAATCAACACTTTGCTGTAGCCTTAAACACCAAACCCTGACCTATCCAATCACTTATATTCCATTTGGTTTTGGACGCTGATTTATAACATGATAAAGAGAGCCATACACTGATTTTGTTGTTATCCATTTTATTAAAAATAAAAAGGTTGCAATGCCAAAATATAAATTTATTTGATTGGCCATTTCACTTCCTTTATAACCTCAAATCATTGAAACTTTTTAAAGTTTTTAAAACTTTCTGACAGTTTTCTTAAAAATTGCTATTTTAAATTTTTTTTAGAAAGACTATTTTTTAACCAAACCAATAGTAATAATCAGCTACACAAGTTTAATGAAAGTGAGAAAAAATAAACAACAACCATTTAACCATTCTCCTGAAATAACCAATGAAAAAGAGCAAAATGAATCATAAAGAAGCCATCAAAGATAGTAATGTCATGAAAATCAGTTTGTACCAACCTGATGCATAGTATATACCTATTAGGGTGTCCCAAAAAACAACATTTTTGAAAATAATCTGCTCTCACCCCCTAAATGTGTTCTATCTAATACAAAAACACTAGGTTTAAATTTTTTTTGAATAAAAAATATTTTAAGGGGTCCCTCAAAACCCTCAAATATTTAATAAGTCCCTAATATTTTCGAAAAAAATGTTTTTCAAAAATATGTCAACCTGGTACTCAAATGAAGCGAAATTATATAAATATTTCGAAAATAATATTCATTTCAAAATATTTTTAACTTATTTATCAAAATTATCATAAAAAAACTTTAGAAATGCATTTTTTTTATTTTTTCTTAAAAAACGCAATTTTTTATGTAATAAAACCAAAAATAACAATTTTGTTTTGAAATAAATATTATTTTTAAAATTTTTATATAATTTCGCTTCATTTGAAAATAATAGAGACCCATTAAATATTCAAGGGTCTTGAGGGACCCCTTAAAATAATTTTTATTCAAAAAAAATTTAAACCTTGTGTTTTTGCATTAGATAGAACACATTTAGGGGGTGAGAGCAGATTATTTTGAAAAATGTTGTTTCTTGGGACACCGCATTGCCCATAAACAGTTAATGTGGAACAACAGTCTGAAAATAATTTTTTTAGTTTGCTGCAATACGATTTAACTTTGTTAATGGAATTTTACTTAGGTTGATGCCATTTTAATTTGAATGATGCCATTTTAAATTGACAAGAGTTTTATGTCAAAAGTCTAATCAAGTTTTAAAGCAAAGTTTTTAATCAAGTTTGAAATCAAGAGTTTTATATCAAAATTTCTTTATTATACTTTCTATGCTATTCTCTTATATCAATTTTTAGTTTTTTGTTCCTTGCTTGAAATTTTTAAAAGTATTTTTCCAATAGCAAGAGAATAAAAAAGAATCCTAGAAAAAGTGAAGCATATAATGAAGTGAAACAAAAGTAAAGCATATAATGCAAAACTGAAACAGATAAATAGAGGGCACAGAAAGATCATAAAAAATCAATATCAAGACACATAAAATGTTAGTATATATGTTTTACACAATTTTTATTTTTTGTTACACACAATAAAAGATTATAAAAAATGTATTTACATTTTCAAAATGAATTGACTCAGGAACATTTGTTTGTATTTCTTTACCCCAATAGTGGCATTTTATATCACTAAATGCAAAAAAAATAAATAATAAATTTGTCTTTAATAAAATTTCATTTAGTTGTTATGATAAAATACTTGTCTTTTGTTGTTGCAAATGATGGAATGTCTTTTTGTAAAATTTTTTTTTTTTGTAAACTTTAGTTCTGTTTATTTCAAGTGACTCAAATTTTTTAAACAAAATATTCTAGAGCATCAAATATAGTTTTGGGAAGCAACTAGTCAAACATATCTTGGTTTGATTTAGAATAGCACCTGAACTGGCCCATTTCCTTTTATACTTTTTTTTCTGTTACTCAATACATTTTGACATAACTTTCTTTTTAGATTCACAAATGTATATAACTGCATGAAGATTTTAATTGGTAGACGCCTGAGTTTGTATTTAGAAGAAGTTTTGTCTTATTGTTGCAGAATATATTGTTTAAATTTGGAGCTGATGAGAATATAACTTTTATGTTTTGTTTCCAAAGTTCTTTATGTTTGGGACCAACAATTAGTATCAATCGTAGCTTTATAAATGGTTAATTGCCAATCTGTTGATAATTGGTATTTTTAAAATCTTTTTTTATGTAGTTTATGGCAATATTAGTATTATTTAGATTTTGTTAGCAAATACTTATGAAGTTCTAATAATTGGTGTATGTTTACAAGAGAAAATTAAGTTTAAGTCCTTAGGTTGCGGATGTCATTAATTAATATATCAATAATAACTGAAATAACTTTAATGCGATAGATGTATAGTGGTAGAGCGCTTGCTTTATAAGCCTGAGGTTCTGAGTTCGATTACTACCACATCCCTAATAGTACTACATTCAACTTGTTTCTCCGCACAGCTGCCTTGATTCTCAAGGTTTGTGTTTATGAGTTGTATACATTGTTATTTAAACTATGCAAATATTTCATGATGCAGCTCTAATGTAAGTAAAGTTAAAAAGTTGCTTAGTAGACAAAATGTCAGAAATATTTCAGGTGCAGATCAATTCACACATTCTAAAGAACTATTTAAAGATGATCACATACTTAATGTTTTTCAGTTAAACCTTTATCAAAATCTTATATTTATGTACAAATTTCATAATAAAGTAACTCCTATAATGTTTAATACAATTTTCATAAAAATGAATTATGTGTACCCTACAAGATTTTCAAATTACAATTACGAGCAACCTAAAATGCATTATTTGGTTACTAAATTTGGAACACTTTATTAAATAACTAGCTGAAAAATTTTTCATCACTTTCTCTATTCAAACAAAAACTTTTTAAATGCATCCCAAACTCTCAACACATGTTGTGTTCATATTTAAGATAATGGTAAAAAATAATGTTTGAACTAAGTTATTTTGATTAAAAATAAATAATGAATGCATACCAAGAAAAACTAATCTTGTTGTTTTAGTCGAAGCTGGCCTTCTCCATTTATCTCAAAAACTCCGAGTCTTTAAATTATACATTGCAGACTTTAGCGATTCCTTTGACGTGGGTTTAATTCATAAAAGTTTTAGTATTTGACGTAATGGTAGACTTTTAACAAATCAAACTCTGGAAAAACTTTTATTTATTTTTATTCATAATTTTTTTCATTATTTGTTTAGTTATTTGTTTCCTACTTTTAACATTTAAAAAGATATCAAAAAACTTAAATATTTTATGCTGGTTCGTTGCTATAAATTGTTACTGCGCTACATTTAATGTTAATAAATGATGAATATTTATCATCTTATTCAAGAATCTGATAAAAAATTGTTTTATATTAATTAAGTGCATAAAATTAGTAACAACATTTTTTAATTGGTTAGAAGATATTTAGTCTGATTTTGCTTTGCATGTAGTTCGGGAAGTCAAACAAAAAAACTTAGTTTAGAATAATCTTGTCAAAACATATTTAAAACAAATGATTTTATTGTTAAGAGTACTAAAGTCTTTTATATCTATGTAGGTAAAAAATAAATAACTAAATAAAAAGTTCAACATTAAATCTTTTTTTTATTATATTGCAATTGAAAATATTGAAATATTAACTTGAATAAACTTACTTATAATTTAAAACTACAAAGCAATAAATAAAAAGCTCCTAAAATTATGTGATATTGTGTTGTTTATTTGATTATTGTTGATGTTTATGTTGATTATTTTCATTAATATCAAAATAGTCCCAGATTGGACTGTTAATTGCTTTGCTCATTGTTGATTTATTTCTTAAGTTTAATTCTATGTTAAAAAAAGTTTTTATATCATTGCATGTTCTTTTTATAATTGAGTAGAACAAAAAAGAAAGAAAAGTTTCACATAATTAAACTTTCAATGAATAAGAGTTGTATAGAATATATTTTTTTTTGCATCACTCGTTCTTTTTTTAGATCAGAGAAATAAACGTTTAATTGCAACTCTGAATAAATGGGAGTTGAAAGAGAAAATTGTTTGAAAACTTGTATTTGTCAATTTAGTTAGTTTTTTAACTTTCCATGTTATGAGACAAACGGAAATACCAAATATAATACGTTTTTTAACGCGTGTAATGACATTTCGACAATTTAAATTACCATTTATCTTGAATTATTATCATTAATTAATGTGTTAATTATAGCATTAATAATGATTCGTCTGTATTTTTGTTTAATGTTAATTGTATTAAACAGACAAAAATATACTTCATGTTTTTAGTTTGATGGTTATAAAACATTGAACAGTAAACTTATAATCAAAATTTTTAATGCCGACTTGTGCTGTTATTGGTTGTACATGTAATGCAAAACCAGGATTTCACATATCTTTTCACGAACTTTCATATCTGATACTACTGTCACCTGTATTAGTGTACTCTTGTGGTTTTTTTTCATAACCTTAACAGGTTCTAATTGGGATGGAGTTACCAATATTTTTAATGTTTTGTTATCAAATTTGTAATCAAATACAAAATTTAAAGATATTTCCTTTCTTTTATTCAATTTAGCAAATTTAGCAATTTAAATCAGCGTGTTCAAAAATTTTTTATAATAAAAAAATGTAACAGTTCATCAAATATCTCTAATTAATACTGTCAGTTAATGAAAGTAACTGTTAATACTTTTTTTCAATAGGAGAACAAAAAATGTCATAGCGTAAAAATAGAAAATTTAGAAAATAGTTTCCATTGTTTAAATGAAAATAAAAAAGATTCAGAATATATAATACTCTCTTGCAATTCTTGAATATATAATGCTTTCTTGCACAGAAACAAGAGACCGTATATATAAAGTTCTATATAATGTAAAATATTCATATGTAAACCATAAGTTTCATAAGTAAAGCCTTAATATTTGTTTTAATTTTAAAACAAATGAAATATAAGTAAGATATATAAATTTAAAAATTATTAAGATATCTGTAAAAAACAAGATGATCCTTTAAATAAAAATAATTTATTATTTTTACTTTTAACAAAATTTTTTTTGCAATGTTTGGAAAAATATTATAAATAAATTTGTTTTGC
The DNA here is from genome assembly GCF_022113875.1 of Hydra vulgaris. Taxonomy (NCBI): domain Eukaryota; kingdom Metazoa; phylum Cnidaria; class Hydrozoa; order Anthoathecata; family Hydridae; genus Hydra; species Hydra vulgaris. The sequence continues at coordinate 54,445,646 of NC_061156.1, read as the reverse complement.
TGTATTTAAAAAAAAATACTACAATATACTTATTGAATCAAAGTTGAAAAACGTAGCTTTGTATAATTACATTTTTCTTTTCTCAAAAGACTACCGTGACATCAAATACTAAAACTTTTATGAATTAAATGCGCTTCAAAGGAATCGCCAAAGTCTGTAGATTGCGTCGCATAATTTAAAGACTCTGAGTTTTAGAGTAAAATGGAGAAGACGAGCTTTGACTAAAACAACAAGATTAGTTTTTCTCAGTATGCATTCATTACTTATTTTTAATCAAAAAAACTTGGTTCAAACATTTTTTTTCAACATTATATTTAGTTTGAACACAACATGTGTTGGGAGTTTGGGATCCCTTTAAGGTTCTTTTTTTCTTTTTCTTTCATTTTCTTTTTTAACTGGTCTTTAATTTAAATTTTATTTAAATTATCCTATTAACTTATCTTTAGTTTTTAGGTGTAATTAATATTATTATTATTATTACGATTTTCTTTTGATTATAGATTAGTAACTGATCTTAACATACTTGTAAAATTTGTATTTATTTTTTATACAGTACAAAGCAATTTTATGTTTATATTTTGATGGTTGTACACGCTTGCTAATAAAAGCACTTTGGGGCATAGTGAAAAGGCAAATATTGTCTTCTTTTAGCCTCGGTCATGTAGGTTTCATTTATATAAAACGACATTGTATTCTTTTTTTAAATGACAAAACATATAAATAAAAAAATTATTTTTAATTTAAAAGATGCATCCTTTTGGTATAGTAATGTGAAATCTGAGTCTTTATTAAAGAGATATATCTTAGTATCTGAACTCATTTTTAATTTTTTTAGTAGAAAAACATTGTTGTTTAAACTAAAAGTCAAAACTTTTAAATACAAAGCGTTAAAACTAAAAAGAAAATTGTATCAAGATGCATTGTATGAAGATGCATTGTATGAAGATGCATTGTATGAAGACGAAATTGAGTATCAAAAAAATATATAAAAAGAAAATGGGACAGTTTGGGAAAATTCCCAATAATGCCAAGATAAGTTTGACTGGTTTAATCAAAAAACCATATCTATTGCTCCAGAATATCATGTTCGGAAAATTTGAGAATCACTTGAAATAAACAGAACTAAAGTTTGACAAGAGTTGGAAAGTTGCAAAAAAAGTTCTTAATAGTGATGACGATGATAACTTGACAACAAAAGCATGGTGGCCATTTTTTATTTGATTATTAAACATCAACATTTAAAAATCTATTTTTGTATTTTGTTATGTTATTTTTAATTTAATCTTTATAACAGTTTGTTTTATTAAAACAATTTTTATTTAATATACCTGATGATGCTGATCACAGTAAATCAGTGAAACATTGAATAATATAAATTTAAATAAAAAATTATTTTTAAAAAAAAAAGTTTATACACAAGCATATTTTAGGTAAAATTTATATAAGTATATACATCTACCTGATAAGAAAAGGTTCTAGTGATTTATTATAATGGTTTTGAAACAACCAACTTTCACTGTATATTGATATATGATTGTCACTCCCTTAAAAAAACAAAAACCATTTTAATTTTAGTGATATATATAAATTATATACTCAGGTTTTCACACAAAGGTGGTCAATCACATGTTTTTATATGACCAGACAAACTACATTTTGCTATGACAATTTGACCATGGCTAATTCAAAAAACATTTTAAAAATGAACTAAATGAAAAATATTCTGAAAAAGTGAAATTAATTACATCAAAACTTCTTAATAAATGTTTTCATATTAGTGGAAGTTTTTTTTTTTTTTAATATAATTGACAGTTGTATATATTTTTTTAATTTATAATATATAAATTCTTTAAGTGCGCATTTCTATAAGAAACGTTATTAAAAAAGTAAAAAATTGTTTTGTTTTTATAAACGATGACATTCTACAAATTCTACAAAATTCTACAAAAGTTAAATTTTAATATAATAATAATTAAAGTTAATACATTTAAAAAGATAAACAAAATTTTGTTGAAAAAAAAAAATTTAGAAAGCCGTTACAATTAAATAAGTTTGATCTTAAATTTTTGTATTATTGAAACGCTTTTCAATGAAGTAACAAAACAATTCTGATTAATTTTTAAAATAAGTATTTTTAAACTGTTTTTTTTATTTATATAACTATGTATTTTTTATGAGAAATGTTTTCCTTTTCAAACATATTAAATAAGAATAAAAAAATTCAAATGTTAAAGCAAAGATTGAAATCGGTTTTTAATGCATAAATTAAATAGACTATGCATTTTAGTTTGATGAATTTTGTTTTAGTGGGGTTATATATATATTTATTTTTTTGTTTTTGCTTTAATTTAAGTATTTTTTTTATTTTCTCTTTCGTTAAGATTTTATTTCTTTTTACAATTTTTTTTTAAGGTAAGTTAAGGTAAGTTTTTTTAGAGCGTTTTTAAATTTTGAAAAAATGTCAAAAGCCATGGTCAAATCGTTAAAAAATATATTTTTTTATGCATGGTCATATAAATATGTCTGATCCCACACCTACTTGTGAAAGCTTGATATGCTTTATTTTATTTTAAAAAGTTTTATTTAATTGTTCTTTTAAATGAAAAAAAAATTGACTTTTTTAAGCAAAGATTAGGAGAAGTTAACTCCAACTTAAAATACTCCCTTGTCTAGTGATTCTTGCTCAACCCATTATTTATTGAATGCATAGATTTAAATTCTTGATTATTTTGACTCTTATTGTATTTGCTTTGTGACTCTTTATCAATGCCTAGAACTCATTCTCTTCTAATGAGGTCATAGCTCTTAAATTTGGTTTAAAAACACTGGGAATAGTTACAGATCAACAATCAATGACTGGCCTACCTTTTTTTCAGGAAAAAAAAATTTTTTTCGTTTTATAAGAAGTCAGTTTGGAACCCGCTGTAATCTTCGAATACAGATGATGAAGAAAATTATCATAATCATAAATTGGTTAAAAACATTTAATAGGTGGAAATTACATTTTTGTTCAAAAAACTTTGATTTAGGCAATTCAAAATGATATGCTATAAAGGCTAAACAGAGAAGTGAAAATTATTTTGCAAATTAAAAGCAAAATATAAAAATAAATTATTTACTAAAAGATTAACCTTAAATGATGATTTAAAAAAAATATATTTTTTTTTAAATCATTATTTAAGATTAAAAATGGTTTTTTTCATTTAAGGTTGCTGATCAGTATTGTAACTTAAAATTATTATTTCCAGTGCTGGTTTAATGCTTCTGGTGCTACCTGGTAATTAGGTTTTTTCCAAATTTAATGGCACAAAAAAATAAACACAAAATGTTTACTTATCAAACTTATCAAACTTCCAAAAAGTTTCAATTTATGTTATAAATAATTTTGGCAATTTATCTTTTTCAAAATTTCTAACACTTACTTGCACTTTATAAGATAATTTTTTTTCTATTTAATTTATTTTCTGATCTCAGTGTTGATGGCTACTATCCTCTGATTCCAAAATAAATTCTATTACATAAAGACTCCAAAAAAAAATTTCCTTAAACAAACATCTTACATAAAAAGTCCCTTACACAAAGACTTCATGTATAAAAACTTCACATAAAATATACATTAAGGTTGCATCTCTTTATTATTTCTACAAATAGTATAATGGTTGCTGCTCAAAAGAGTTAGAATCTCTAGTTACATCAAACAAAACTCATTGTCGCATGACTCGACAGCAATATTGCATCCGCCTACTGCATTTGTCTCTTCATGCTCTGAAGAGTTTTTATATTGCTATTTTTATATAATTATGAAACTATATTTCATATAGTTTTTTTCAGTGCACATCAATGGTTTGAAATTCTCTCGCACTGAGAGGATTTCAAACAATTAAAACCTTGATAAAAGACTTAAAACCTTTAAGTTTTCTTTTGGCTTTTCTTGCTTTTCAAGTTTTTTTTTCCTTTTAAGTATTAAATAATTAAGACTCTATTTGCTTTAAAATAATCATATACATAAGGCCAGGTATTTATTACTCTATAATAAAAGGTTAATGTTAACAAAAATATGATATTGAAATATCGATTTAATTTTAAACTTATATAAATGATTATCAAATATTATTAAAACAAAGTGTTTTTTTAGACAATTATTGATTTACGGTTAATTTTAATACTTGCCACCCCTAGAAACTTGCTGTTTTGCCAACCAAAAAAACAAAAAACAAATGCTTCCATAAAAAAAGACTTGCCTGCAGTTTTTTAAAAAGCTGTATGTTTACACGGCCTCTCATTATAGTAGGCCATGGTATATATACATCACACCTTTAAGATATTTTTATTTTATTTTTTGATAAACAAGCAGAAAAATAAATCAACCAATGAAACACTAATCATAATGAAAGAGCAGTATTAAATTATAATAAAAGAGTAGTAGTAAATAACAAAAATGACTTACACTCTATTCTTAGACATCCATTATTAAGAGAAACATGAAGAGGATAAATATTAGCAGGTATCTATAGATAATAGAAAATATTAACATAAATAGGGGCAGGTATCTATAAATAATAAAAAAATCTTTAGAGAATAAAAACAAAACAATTTTTACAATAAGTTGAAAATCAATAAAGCAATTAAAAGTAAAAGTACACAAATTTACAAAGTTTTAGTAAAACTTTATAAAAAATAGTTTATATATAAAAAAAGCTTTAAAAGAGAAAAGAATATATATCTTATGAACAAATGTTATATTTTCTCTTTTACAAAAAAATACTCAGTTTTCTTTGACAACATTTTTATTTAATAGACTCTTTCTCAATTACTGGGTATTTTGTGCTTTTTATAATTTTTATTTTTCCTAAAATATTTTTGCTTTACGCATTAATTTTTAAGCTTTTTATCAGGAAGAAATATTTAGTTTTTTAACTAAATGTTTTCGAAAAGCTTAAAATATTATGAAGTACTAAATAAAATTGACATAGCCATGAACCTGTTTTTTAGCAATTAAAGTTTGGATTATTTTATTTTTGACAATTCTAATTTGGAAGTTGTAAAATTTTAAGATATTTTTATCGTGCAACTTTAATTTGTGCTAATTAAATATTGTATTTGTGGAGAGCTGTTAATGAAGATCTTCTAGTATCAAAGGTTTTGATATTTTGCTCTGGAAATAAATGTGCATGTGTATGTTGTGAGTGTGTGCAAACACAAACAAATTTAAAAAAAAAACATTTAAAAAGGTCTATATATGCAAGATATTAACAAATTAGACATAAATATCAGATGCAGAAAAAAAAGTAAACCAGAAACCGATTTAATTTTCGCAACCACCATGCTTTGTACAATTATAAATTTTTTAAAAATATTCTGTGGATATCTTACAAAATAAAAGGGGGTTAAATAAGTGGGTCCTGAATTTTTGGTGTCATGATAAGTAACTTTCAGAGAATTTTGTAATATTGATACTGGAGACATTTAATATTTTAAAGAAAATTAAGGCAATCTGAGCCTAGGAATAAACTTAACCTAAAAATTTAGATCCTTACCTCCATGTGCAATAAAATAAAATTAACCTTTTATATCCTAAACTAAATAGAAATTAACTGTAGGATTTAAAAAGAAGTGTTACACTAGAAAAGAATGCTTAGGATGAAAGTAGGGTAATTCTTGTATCACTCACTCACTCTTGTTTCATTAAACAAAAAAGACTCCGGTCTTTTTTATAAAGTAATTATTTAAACTTTTGAGTTTGAGTAAACTCTGATAAATACAAAAATTAAAAACATGAACTAAATATTTTTATATAATTTTAATATTGAATAATTTGATATTTTACTTTTGTAAAGTAACTTTTCACAATATAAAAATTCAATAAATACAATTTAAAAAATAAAAAAATATATAAACTCATTCAACAAGATTTTTTGAAAGAAAAGTATGACTAGAATTGTATACAACATAACAACATAACAACATAACAACATAAGATGGTTTTTAGAATAATTTTTGTGACAGCTGGATATTTAGTAACCATATTCCCAGAACTGAATAAAATTATGATGAACAGATTAAGAGGCTTGTTTGCTTCAATAACCTATTTCTTTGTTTGGATTATCAATTGATGTCATTTTTTAAAATTCTATGTTTCACTAAAGTAAGTAAAATTGTATGCTTTAATAAAAAATGTACTTTAGGAGATTAATCCAAGCATAGGGTAGGCTTCTTAAAATTCTTTGATTTTTGTTAAATAGCCTTACTTTAAAGTCATTCCTATGACTCTACTTCTCTAAAAAATTTAAATGCTTGAAAAAACAATATTCGTCATAACCCAGTGAAAAAGAATAGATCAAATGTTTTAAAATATCTGTGTTATCAACTAGTATTAAATACTGCCCTCCCCCCATGAATTCTACTCCATGAACTATCTAAACAAATAAAAAGTTTGTTAGTGTTTCCACTTAGAATTCAAGTAAAGGTATAGGTTATTGCTCCAATAACCTATACCTTTACTTGAATAATCAAATTTAAAAAATATATTTTACAGAACTGTGTAAGCCAAATCGTAAGTTTTTTTAATTTGTTTTGAAAAAGGAAAAAGTTTAAGTAAAATTCAAAAGGGAAGTGTGGTTTTTATAAGAATTAAAAAATTTTTTTATTGATTATATAAACTTGAATAATAGCCATCTTCCAAATGAACTTATGGAATATGTCAAAACAACTTAATAAAAATAGAAAAAAAAAGTAATACGAGAATAATTTTAGGCAAACCATTTGGTTTACTAACATCAAAGAAACTGTTTTTACCAGAAACCAAAAACTTTTTTAATGTGCTATATGCCTTACAGCTAGAAGTAGTTTAATGCCTGGATCAAATATATAAAAAAAAAACGGAAGACAAAAATTCAACTCATACGTTGGTACTGATGGAGGAGCTGAGTTTTTGAAAAATTATTTAAATATCTTAAATTGTTATGAGGTGTCAGTGGAAAAAGAAGAAAAATTTAGGTATGATGTAGGTATATGTAGAGAAAAATTCAAAGATGGTGGGGTCAAAAAACTTATTATTATTGCACTTGTAGAAAAATTTCAAGAGTCCTATGCAAATTTGAAAAAAAGATCTTATGAATATAAAAAAAAATATTTTTGTGTATTTGATATGAAGTTGGCCAACATTTATTTTGGAATAGAAATTGTAGTATCAACTTATTCTTCTTGTTGGTGTATAGCTGGAAAAGATGAATTTCAAAATTATGAATTTTAAAGTGAACATGGAAAGCAGGCCTTATTAACAATTACAAAAGACGCCTTTACAGTTCAGATAATTTAATCCGTTCGCATATTTAATACTAAGTCATGGTTCTTTATGCGCAGAATCACATGAAAACAAGTGAATACACATATAAATTAAAATAGTGACCTTGAAAGAAACAGTTGTTTACTTAAGATTTTTTTTTATTTTTTTATAAAAAAGATATTGATTTAGCTTAATATAAGTTTATTTTAACTATTTTAAATCTAAAATCTATTCTGCTTAAATGTTTTTATTATAATATTTGTAATCAAGGAAAAAACAGCAAAAAAACTAATTTATACCCTGAGTGTAGTATTTAATATTGAACTAAACAGTATTTAATATATATATTAATATTAGCATTATTTACAAATGTAATAAGTTGAGAAAAAATACAAAAAATTTTATTTTTATTAAATTAACTTTTCCATTAAAAATGTTCAGCAAAAGAAATAAAAAAAGATGCTAATAAAAAAATATAGAAAAAAAAAGATGCTAATAAAGATGGTAACGAAAAACGACACATAAAGAAATAAAATCATAAAAGAAATGTAATAAGAAAACCTTTTTTTTTTATCTTGCAGTTGCAAAACAATTTCTCATAACAAACAATAAAAAAGTAAATACAAAATTAAAAAAAAAGGTCACATTAAATTTTATTTTATATTAGTGTTACTTTTAATATTTAATTTTTTGTTATAATGATTGATTTTATAAAAAAAAAAGAAAGAACATTATGACTAACTTTAAAATAATTTATTTTTTAACTAAATAAAAACTAAATAAAAATTTTTTTTTCACATATAACTCCATATATAAAATTTTTTTTCCATATATAACGTTATCGAGATAAAATTTATTTGATAATGTTATCAAGTATAAATATATTTAATAATGAGGGTGTAATAGTAAGTCTATATTTGTTTTTTTCTTGCTGTGTTTGTGAATATCTTTACTAAATATATATACATTTGCAAATACCTCTGAGGGTATAATAAACATTATAAACATTATATACAACATTATATATGATGCAACCACAATGTTCCTTCTGACGCAACACAAAAATAGTATATATATATATATATATATATATATATATATATATATATATATATATATATATATATATATATATATATATATATATATATATATAATACAATTATTTACACTAATTAATCACTTAAGGATGAAAGAATTTGCAATGCCACAATTTTGAGAAATAATAAAAAAAAATCAATTAAAACATTCAATTCTTTTATACAACTGCAGAAATATTATAATAAAAAATATAATACAAAATTTATTTACTTAATATTTAAGAACAAAATAATTGAAACAAAGTAGATGTTCCACAAAAAGATGCATATTTACAAAAAAACACTTCTACATTAGTTATTCTCAATTAGTCTTAATTTGCAGTTATTTTTTTATTGTAGTAATTTGAAAAAATTAATTCCCATAAATAAATATCAGGCCTTGTTAAGAGTTGTTGCATAATGGAAAAGCGCAACATGAATATTTGTAACTATAATAAATAAAGATATTTACATCGTTAAAAATTTAATTGCGCCAGTTGCGTATTTTAAAATACCTCATTGTAATTAATTTCAAAAACATCAGAAATTATTGCAAGTCTTTAAAATGTTTAAAAAATTTGAATTTAAAATTATATTCTTAAATTAATTAATATTGTGATAAAAAAAGCTATAAATTAAATTTAAATGTTCATTTAAAAAAATTTCCTTATTTTAAAATTTTATACTTATTTAAACTTAATTTTTTTTCTTTTAAAATTTAATTTTATTACTTTTTTAAAATAAAGGGACACTTGTTTATGGTTGATTTTTTTAAAAGAATTTAAGAGTACACAATTAGAATGGGATTTCTCCTTTTTAAAAAAACCTTAGCGCTAACTTGCTTTTGATCAAAATTGAAAAAGAAAAATTGTATTTAAATGAAGATTACCGCTTTACAGCTTTGTTTTTTTTTTTTTATTTCCATTAAAATATTTTATTTTTATGTACCTGAAACCTAAATATAAAAAACTGCTTAATGTAACCAAACTATATACTGATGATACAAAAGTGCTTTCTCAACTATAATCAGAGCTATTCGCTACTAATCTTCAAAATTATCTAGATATTGTCTACAATTGGTCTCAAACATAGCTACTTCTGTTTAACATACAAAGTGTGTAGTTATGCATTATGGCCACAATAACAAAAACTATCTATATAATTTAAATAGTATTCATTTAACGAAGTCAGACACAGAAAGAGATCTGGGAGTACTTTTCAATACAAACCTAAAATGGAAAAATCAAGTGATTAATGCTTCTAACAATGCAAATCAAATGCTTGGTCGTATCAAAAAATCATTTGTTTGTTTTGATTATAAGTTACTTTATTTGCTTAATTTTACTGGAGTTAGCAGTTCCAGTATGGTCTCTATTTGTTAAATCATATTGTGACTATATTGAAAGAATCTAGCACAAAGCTACTAAACTAGTATCATTAATCAGAAATCTTTCATATACTTGAAGACTTGAAGAATTAAACTACACGAAGAAGACTTGAAGAATTAAACTTAACTACACGAGTAAAAAGGAGACAAAGAGGAGATTTAATACAAGTGTATAAAATTATGCATAATTTTGATAATTTAGAAAAAGGCATTTGTTTTCCAATTGTTGACAATCATACAAGAGGACACTGCTTTAAAATCTCTAAGGAATTGACAAAACATCAGTACAGACTTCTTCTTTCGAGTAGCGAATTTATGGAACTCTTTACCAGAAGAAATTGTTAAATCACCTTCATTCAAAAGCTTTAAAGAAGCAATTAATTGCTGGATGAGCAGCAATCGATCATTTCAGCTGCCTGATAACACACTCACTGGCTCTGCCAGTTACAGCATTTACTACTAACTAACTATATATATATATATATATATATATAGTTATATATATATATATATATATATATATATAGTTAGTTAGTAGTAAATGCTAACTATATATATATATATATATATATATATATATATATATATATATATATATATATATATATATATATATATATATATATATATATATATATATATATATATATATATTATATATATCAGGGTGTTAACTAGGAGAAAATTTGATATTTACGAATAACTATATATACAATAGCCACACTTGAATACGTTCATTTAAAAACTTGAATAGAAATAGTTTTATTTTGAGATGTTGGAAATTAGATTTCGTTTTTTTTAACTTTTAATAAATGAGTTTTTGATTAAAATTTGGTAGAGTATAAATCGATATCTTGTTATAATTACGTATATCTGATGATTATTATATTATTATATATCTTAGGAATATAATTTTGCATTTCTTAATTTAAAAAATATAAACCATGAAAAGTGTACCTTCAACAATTTTTGAGAGGGTGCGGTTGTGCCTCACAATGGAGCAAAACCGTTTTTTCACTAAGTGTACTTTTTGTGTAAAAACGTTTTCAAAAATCGTTTAATTTTTTTTCCTAAATGCAAAAATGTAAAGCTTAATGACGTGGTCACTGAAATAAATTGTTAAAAAGACATATTTTGCTTTTATTTTCATATAACATCAATCCAAACCTTACGGGGTCGGTTATGCCCCCACTTCCTCTATATATAAGCAATATTTGCATTTCTATGCAAAGAAATTTATTTTTCTCATTAAATATATTTCTAGAACCAGTTTGTTATAATCAAAAAACGTTTATTTAACTCGCTTAACTTTTCAGCCAAAAAGGGTGAAACTTTTAAAGAAATAGCATTTTTGTTTTGCTAACTTTTTTTATAATAACTGCTGTTGTAAGAACCCTTTTCAAAAAATTATTTGCAAATTTTGAGAAATGAATTTTTTTCCGAGCGATATAAGGGATTTTTTCCTAGAGACATTTTTGCAGTTAACAAGCGCATAGTTATACCAATAACTGCAATTTAATTTCAGGTTTTTATCAATAAATCATGATTTTTTTTGTTATTTTTCTATTAGTTTTTATTAGTAATTTTCAGAATTATTAAATATTAAATTATTATTAAACATTAAATAGGCAAACTTTATTTGGACAATGGTAATTTTTCGCTTTTAAATTAGGAATTTAAGCTTTATGAGCGTTTGGGAATACCGCGTTTGACAGGGCCCCACAGGGCTAGTTAACACATTGTATATATGTATATATATATATATATATATATATATATATATATATATATATATATATATATATATATATATATATATTTATATCTAATATAGTATATTTATATGCGCAATTGCTCACTTTTTTTGCTAGCCTAATTTAAGTGAGCATTTTTAGAAAACGATGAGGGAAAACGAAGAATAATGAATAAAAAGGTTGCTGACCCATACCAAACCCTCAGTCGATGTAGCAGCACTCCACTGTGAGTCAGGCTATTTGTCAGTCGATGTATGTACTGAAGCCCCCAGCAGCAGGCTATTTGACATTAGGTGAGTATGACATCATCACGCTCACCTAACTCAGCAGTATAAGAAATAAATATATATATATATATATATATATATATATATATATATATATATATATATATATATATATATACAAATAGTATTGCGTATTAAGGTAAGCAATTTGACGTCATACTGTAATAGCCTGCTGCTAAAATAGCCTGCTGTTGGGGGCTTCAGTACATACATCGACTGACAAATAGCCTGACTTGCAGTGGAGTGCTGCTACATCGACTTAGGGTTTGGAATGCGGCAGCAATCGTTTCATTCATCATTCTTCGTTTTTTTTCTTCTTTTTCTGAAAAAGCCGTATGGGTTAAGGTAAGCAAAAAAAGTGAGTAAATGCTTATAAAAATACGCTTTAGTAAGTGTGTGTGTGTGTGTGTGTGT